>LVTN01002234.1:16683-28271 GCA_001649415.1 Musa itinerans
CGAAAGTTTTTAAATCATCGATAGTTTGTCGTTCTTTACTGCTGCCCTAATTCCCCCCCCCCCCCCCACCCCCCCCTCTTAATGCCGCTCCGGTCCTAACATTCTATACATGTATCAAGTTTTACATTAGATGAAAGCCTTGGTTATCAGCATATAAGAGCTGTGTACCACTAAGGGAGAATTTTGAGTGTAAGTACTAATGATTCCCATGTGGTAAATTGATCATACATAGGTAATGATTAAAGCAGTTGGAGAGTTGAACTACTCTAAAGCTCATATTCGCTTAAGGGAGCCTATCATAGGATAAGGTTAGGTAAGCGAATATTGCTCCTTAAGAAGCAAAGTAGAACAAAATCGGTGCGAGCCTTGCAACATGATAGCGGAGGCCATGTATAGAAGTTGTAATAAGTCTTTCCATCAATCAAGAGGAACTACTCATAAAACACAGAAGCCTTGAAGCAGTGATTGAAAGGGGTGGGAAGCAATGATAAGTCTAGAGGGACTTAGCAACCTAAAGCTAAGCATTAGTTAGAATAGAAGTGGACTCGGAGGAGTGTCACAGAGGCAGATCTATTGATTGCGAAGAAAGGGACACAGATGTAAAGCGATGGATAGTAGGGCCACGGGCATGGTAACAACGCCATGGTACCGTAGAGGCTAGGAAACTTCGTAAGACTAGTGTCAACGGGCTTCTCATCAAAATAACCGAAAGTAGAGGGACTTCAGGTCGATGTAGGAGTACTCGATTGATGAATGAAATAGGTAGTACCCAGTGTTATACATTTTCTACTTAGAGGAGTAGACGATTGAAATGATGAAGAAGACGGTATAATCTAACAATAACCAAAACTATTAGAGGCTTGCTCCAAATCGAGGTGAAATTTTGCTCTTTTCAAGCAAAACTTCTTACATTCCAAAAATTTGATGATAATGAGAAGGTGAATCGCGGTAATTAACTCAACGCAAGGATTGTAAACATTTCAGATGCTTCGAAAGTGTGAGCAAAGAGTAAGTAAAGACTAATAACTGGCTCGATGTATGGTATATAACCTTTGAGGAGGTGGACGAAGTCAAATAACCTTTGTCTTCTCAACCCTTAAGAGAATGGATAAAACCAAGTACTCCAGTAAATACAAAGTGGTGCAGAGTGTAAGCTAGAACAATATCTAGGAGCTACCCAAGTGACACATAGTTAGATAAGCCTTTGGAGTAGTGTTTGGAGTTATGGGAACCTTAGATTACGACGAATCTCCTTAAATTATTTGTCTTGTGATCTTTCAGATATTGTGAAGTTCATATTTATAATTTATATTGTCTATCAAGTGTTTGTTGAAATGACTATACGTAAATCCCGATTTAAATATTTTTTTTAACCTATCTTTTTTTTTTATAGGTCTTTAAGGGATAATGAGAGGTTTTGCGTAGACTAATTCTTTATTAACGAACACCAAGAGCATTATATATTTTAGGTAAAACTAACGAAGTCGGTAACAAGATGATGCATATATTTAAATTAGTGATGGTCGAGATCACCTGACGTAACATGATGGATGAGCATCATGTACTGGATATGCCGTTCGTGAAGACCGATAGAATCACTCAACAAAGAAGTAAACCCACGGGAGTTTTCAGAGAACGTGTGGACGATTCCAAACAAGTTATTACACTCCCCAGAGAGTCAAATGGCGGCTCTGCCGCAACCATGAAAGAGAAGGAAGCTAAGCATGAGAGAACCCCACGTTTCCTGGAGAACTCCCCATGTACTGCTGCCCATTTGCTTGCGCACTCGGCACGACGTGGTGTCGCGTCGCGCCATTCCAGGTGAAGAGACGACGAAGCAGCTTGAACTCCCTGTTGCTGCACCAGGTCAGCGTGCCAACCCCGAGGAAGAAGACGAGGAGCGCAGCGAAGAAGGAGCACGCCCACAGTAGCTTCCCGTAGGAAGCCAGAGAGAAGGCTAACCCTAGCGCGCACAAAGCGAGGATGATGAAGGCTCTCAGGATCCGCAACAAGGCCTTGATCTCCAACGTGTTGGGCGCCGCCTTCAGCAGCAGTATGATGATGGTGCCCATGGAGAAGCCGAAGGCGAGGCTGATGGCGATCAGGTACACTTTGCCCACTCGCGTGTGCTGCATGTCCTGCATGTCCTGCAGCTTCTCCGACCGCAACCGGCCGATCCCGCCCAGGAACGCCGCCGAGCCCACCAGCGTCGACACCACCATCAGCCACCCCCGCGTCTTCTTCATCCACTCCCGCTGCTCCTCGTCGCTCTCGACCGCCCGCGGCGGCGACGACTGCGCTTGACCGACGACGCCAGTCGCAGCTTCCTCATAATATCCGTCCTGAAAATGCTTCAGCCTTTGTTTTCTTTTGTTCTTCTTCCTTCTCATTTTCTTGAAGGAAAAAAAGCTAATACTAAACTAACTAATCGACTTGCTGTTAAAGAAGAAAGGCTTCAGGTAAAGATCGAGATTGGTTGATATGAAACAACGATTATGTCAACTATTCTAATATTAAGATTTAATATATATTAAATTGTACTAATGGATTTTTTTATATATTTCCAACATATTCGTGGAATAAATCGATATTCTTTTCAGCTACTAACAAAAAAATATTTTAAAAACATTTTTCAAAAATATATTTCAATCATAAAGAAAAAAATGTGAAACAAATGTGTAATTATTAGCAAAATTACATCTGCTTATGTTTAATCGAGAAATAGGATATCACAAAACTATAAAAAACAATAATAATAAAACCATAAAGACTCAATTATTTAGGATCATCACATATCATTGATATCAATAAAAAAATCATAAGAAGAGTATTTAAATTTTTATTTATAATTTTTTAGATCTTTCTCTACTTCTACAAAACTATACACTATTCCAAAATATATCTTAAGCTACGCCCGTAGATATCATAGACATTTTAGCATTAAAGATGTAAAAGAGACATTTCTTGTTCTTCAAAGATCAACCTTTTGATCGAGAATTTAACTTCTCAAACAAATACTTCATATGTTTATAAACTCTACTGAATGCATAAAAGACTTACTCGGTTTTCGCTTGGTGGGAGAGTGGAGACACCGATCACTACTTGACTTGTTGCCATCTGTTTACTAGGATTAGTTGTGTTTAAAATCCTTGGGCTTCACTCTCCTTTTATAGTGAGTTCGGAACCATATTATAAAAAGTCAACTTTTTATGGTCAACTTATCCAATTAAGTGTACATTTAACAATCGACTAGGAGGAGATAAGCACCACAAGTCACCTTTACAAGGTCAATTAGACAAGTATACTACTAGAGACTACCAAACTAATGAGGTCTATTGAAGACAACCGGTTGGATTTCTATAAGCAACGAGGACAAAGTTAGGGATGACTTTATAGGCGTTTCGGATTAGGATACCTATTAATCTGATTTAAATTGGAGTAAGAGTGACGGAGCTAGAAATTATTTCCTACATAAGCTAGATTAAGATATTGTTAATCAAATCTACATGTGAGAAAGTGGTTAGCCTGAGTGAAGGGATGAATTAAGATAATTCGGGTGAATAATCTAGACATGAATATTGCCAGAGGAGGTCAAAGAAAGGCAACTAAAGAGAAGGGTCATTTTCCCAATATATCTAAAATACTAACCATATAACCGGCCACATCTTAATGAGAAATAAAGTTGATTCGTGAGAGACGGTGGGTTTAGCACGTCTCTGTAAACAATGAGATGTGATCCTTACGAGGGTTTGGACAAACATACCATCAAACAGTTTGATAGGTCAATGAAGAGCTTGATGGGTGGTACAATTTTGGAAAATGGATTTGATCATTCTCTTGATTTGGCGGATATGTTAGTATAAAATCTATAATCATGCTATGCTATCTATGATGTAAACAAAAATTTATGCCAAAATTAAAGTCAAATATAATTAGATCTAACAATATTACGATGTATACCTTTCATTGTTGTTCAGAAGAATAAATCTTATCTAATTTACATGTGCTTCTATTGTCGGATCTAAGATAGAAGAATTGAGAAAGAGACTGTAATCTCTCAACTGAATCTTCTATGAGATGTTTCTCTTTAGCTCCTAGAGATCCTGTCTATTTATATACGAGAGCAAAGGGTTATAATAAATTATAAGGAGAGTTCCTCCCATCAAGATTATCTCCTAAGAAATCCTACTTTTATTCATTTCCACAAAATCAACATATGAAATGCTTCTTTTTGTGAAAAATGGAGGGTTGGATAAGAGACTAAAGATCAAAATCAATAACCAACATAATGAAAAAAGAGGAGGGAGGAGTGACTACCAGTATCAACCTCAGCTTTGGCTCATGTCAGATTCCTATTGACATTAGGACCTGAAGCTGATGTACAGCCTTCTCTCACATTTAATATCTCCAGTTCACTGGGACATCATAAAATGAGACAAATTAATATAAGGAATTATACTGGTGAGAATGCAATACATCAAGAACGGGTATATTATCAGTACCATCAAGATGTATCAGTAGGAGACGAATTCAATTTACCACTGTGGCGGATCGTTTTTGCCCCTGCAGCAACTGCCGGAGTTGATGATACCCATAACGGTAGTGCTCCAGTGAGAAGCAGAGCTGCCTTATTGCCTCCCTCTTCCCCTCGGCACCATCAGATACGGCAGCCTTCTGCCTGTCCAACGCTCTTCAAGCTCTTTCATTCTAGACTTCAGATCTGAACTTGCCCTGACTCGTGTCCTCGATCTCCATGATGAGCTTCGCGTGTCCTAAATGCAACTGATGCAGGTGCTGATCCAACTGCAAGATCCGGTCGTCGTGACGCTTGGCATCATCGATAAGAGTATCCACCTGAGAAGCAAGCCCGCCCTTGTCGGTTGTCAGCAAGCCAACTTTAGCTTCAAAAGAATCGAATATGCCTATCTTTCTCATCACATTCTTGAGTCTTGTCAGCCTCGAGCTGCCTCATCTGATGATTCAGGATGACGACCTTGGCCTCGAGGAAAGCATTGGACTGAGATAGAGTAACGACTTCTGCTACAAGTGATGATTTCTCCCTCGAGATTTTGTCGACAGAACTTGTAGCGGAGGCTTTCGGTTCCTGAATCACATTTTCCTGCTCAGAAATATGGGCCTCAAGTATTAACTTCTCCTGCGACTTCTTTTCTGCTTCTGCTTTTAGTTCCAAGTTGACACCTTCAAGATCTAAAATTCCAGCTTCAAGGCTGGACTTCTCCTGATCAAACTTTTCTCTCGCATTGATTAGTTCTCGTTTACATTCTTCAATCTTGAATGCATGATTTAATAGCTCAACCTCATACTGCATAGCAGCAATTTCTGCTTCTCCCTTTAGATCCTCAGTTTCTTTCACAAGACCGAATACTTTATTCTGCAACATGACAGTGTTCCTCCAAGTCAAAAACCTTCTTGTTTTCCAAATTGAGCTCTGTAGCCTTAGTTCCTGAAGAAGCATTAGTGCCCTCAAGTTTCTCTTTGAGGTCCGCAATCTCTGTTTCTGCATTGCAGAGTTTCTCATTTGCAGTTGAAAGCTGTTCCTCTAGAGATGAGATCTTAGAACTGCAGTGGTCATGGTAGCTTTTCTCTTCTTGTACCTTGAGTTTCTCCCTCGACTCATGAAGCTCATGTACTCTCTGCAGCAACCTAGAAGATATTTCATCACCATTTAGCTCATTGGCAATGAGATTACAAATTTTATGCTAACAAGAAAGTGTGGAATATGACTTAATACTGCATTTGGAGATAGCTAATTGATTCAGGTTTGCATTTTTTTTTCCCAAATGCTGAATTTAGATGTACAGTGGCTCATAATTTAAGCAATTTCATGGATTAAAAAAACATTGAAGCACTTAGCCAGATTTCTCTTACACCACTATATGAATGGTATGGTTCAGAAAATATATAATTTTTTTTTGGGTAAATGCAAAACCTCTCAACACAGATTCCATCACTAGAAACAAGCATATGAAGGTGATCCAAACTTGTCAAAGTTCTCCAATTATAAGGCCTGATAGATCCGCTCTTGGTCAATGCATAGTTACAAAACAGATCTGAACAACTGAACAAGGCAACACTGGAAGACACACCCATTATGAGCAAAGCTAACTATGTGAAACTCATATCCCACTTTGAGCCACTGGCTGTTGCCCCTTGTCTCTTTCTTTTCATCTTTTCTGATCAATTTGCAGCCTTTTTATACATCCTTTTCACACCAAGATTTACATTCTTCTTTTTATTTTTTTTAGAAAAGTGAAGAGGAACTTAAAAAAAAAAAGGAATTTTTTATATCAAAATCATGTCTCCCTATACTTCTTGACGTCAACAAAAGAGAGAAAAAAAGATAAAAGCTGCATGAAATTAAATACCACCTAAAAGTTCATTAAATCACCCATCGGTTACCGTTCTTGCCTTGAGTGGGAGAAAGGTATGGGGTTTAATTCTCATATTGCGGATTATACGTTCTTCTTGTGGTTATAATTGATAACCCCTCCGTGAACAATGAGTTTGAATTGGCCTAATGAGTCATTTTGTACCATAGTTGCAGTCCAAATAACTTCTAAATGAAAACGGCATCGACGAAGAGTTCAAAGAATCGATTCTTAGTGCAAGGGAAATTAGTGGCATCAAATTGAATGAATAAAACTTATCCAAAAAAAAAATTGAATGAATAAAGGAAATATCACAACTAAAAAGAAGCTACATTAATATTTCTGAAGTAAAAGAGTGAAATTGAAGGGAGAATGAGCGCCTTTGATGAACGGATGTCAAGAAGTAGAAGAATAAAGAAATGAATGTTTTACCTTAGACCGGAGCTACCGGGTGGGAGAAAATCCTCGATCCTCCTTGGCCGGAGAATCCACCGTCGGATCCGACTGTCGGAGGGCCGGGAGAGGGCTCAGAAGGACCAATGCCGAGGAAATCCGCAGCGTGCTGAGATGAGAGGAGCAAGCTCTTCACATATTTATTGATGCGTAAGGCGGCTTCGATCTAGAATTTGAATACATGAATTGATCCAACTGCCCTCAGTTCAAGGATTGTCTCTGTGATTACGCGCGTGGTACGACAAGGATCCGCTCAATCAACGGTTCAGATCATACGTTTGACACAGGTGGCACTTGTTCATAGACGTTGTAAGATTTCACTTCATGCGAGCATCTTTGCGAGTTTCGAATTGGATGGTGGCGGTAAGAACGGCCAGGAGGTAGTTTGGGAATCAAACCTTGCTTCAAAAACTAGCGTGTGGCCGTAAGGATGATGTCACCAGTTGACACGTATTACCACGTGCCACTGATGCCCCTATCATTCCCAGAAATGACTCCTGATACCCCTCTTTGGCATTAAAATTGAATTATTAGAGACATAGGATAAGCGAATATGGATGCCGGTTGAATTGAAAGTGAAATTTAGAGCTTGCATGTTGCAGAAATAAAAAAAATATATTATTATTATTTCTGTAATGACGCAAATGAAATTAATTACAAAAAAGCATCCTGATTACATGTGATATGCACATCTCAAACAAAGAGGACAGGAACAATATACTTTTGAAGTCCGACAAATTCTAATACTTTTGAAGAACAATTGTTCAGTACAGAACAAGTTGATATATCGACAATTCCATAAAAGTAATAATAAATTGAAAAGAAAACTCTTTTGTCAGCAACATATATACAGTAAAAAAGCAACATCTTCTCAGTAGTCCTTTGGAAGTTCCCAATCATCCTCCATTTCCATTTCTCGCATTTTCCTATGGAACTTTCTGCCGCTAGAGTTTCTTCGTCTGGTTCGACCATAAATTGTTGAAGCATTTCTCCCAAAATCATAATACTCTCCTGTCTCATCTTTGGTTTTGTCTGAATTTGGACCATCCCAAATGCCCTAGAGAGGCAGAACAAACTTTCTTTGAGGAAAATGAGGGTAAAAATAACAAAACAAATAAAGCACTGGACAACAAGCAATTATGGATGGAGCGTAGTATTAATGACAGTCGCATCCAATCATGGAATTTATGTGGTTCCAAATTGTGGCCATCACAGATGCATCAACTTATATTCTTGTGGATTCCAAGGGCCTGTAGATTAGTCAGTCTCAAAAGGCTCTTTTTCACAGTTTCCACTTTGCATATATCTCTGGATTAAATGGTATCGTGGAGCGAATCTAAAGTATTAAGGAACAAAAAGAATACGACACCATTTTTAGGTTACAATATGAGATACGTATTTCTATTGTGTACTCCTACAGGCACAGGTTTGAAAACTCCTACTAAATAAACATGGCTGTGAAATGTGGAGCTGTTGAAAAACAAAATCCATATAGGATAAGAGAGTCTACTAGATTTCATTACTTTATTCATGTTTGGGATGCAATGATGTCAAACAATTTAGGGAAATAGCATCTTGCATGCAGGGAATAAATTGCATCTTTCCATCCTCAGATTTCTCAGTGAGGACCCTCAGTCACTGGCTACATTTGACAATGCCTAAGACATCACATCAAGGAAGCCAACGCATCTCACCTTTGCTCACCTTATATATAGACAGGTCCCTCCAGCTCTAGCTACAAAACAAACTTGAAGACCTTATAATGTTCAGTTCTAGGCTTCTTTCATGTGAAGTTTTGGACCATTAAGATTTGCCAAGTCTTGCGATCATATTATTCTTGAATATATTTTATGCTTGTGATGCCTAAAAATCGACATTATATTTCGTTTATTTAGCAAGAAATAAGTATTGAAATCTAAGACCTACACTTGGGTCAAACTGTATTTATGGTTAGAATAGTTGTTGTAGTCCAAGTTGAGTAAGGTCTATTATTCCATGTTGAATATCTCAATGTGCAGGTAAATTTTTGTAATGAAATATGTAAAAGTGACTAGAATCCATAACCAATTATCTCAAGTGAATTTTGTTGTTTGTTGCTCTGTACTGGCAAGAAATATCACAATTCCAGATCTTCTTCATATAATTCCAATGGCGTATCATAGTAGTACTATATCGATCCTGTATGATGTTGGTATGAAAAATTTTGTATGTCATTAGTATTTAAATTTTTAACTGAAAATCTTCCCCAGAAAAAAAAATGTTCACCCAATTCCTTTGTTAGTCAGTATCGTAGATGATAAATGTATAAATATGCTTATACCTTTGTTAATCTCTGTACTCGAGAAATAGCATCTTGATGCACTACGACAGTATCAGACACTACTTCAAGAACATCATCAATCAACAAACAGTAAGTGCTCACCTGCATGAAAATAACATAGAGCTACTTTAAATTCTAGAGTATGATTTTGTAGACATTACGAAGAGAAAGGTTTGATCAAGTACCAGACTAGAAGGGATAATGGACCAGCCAAACGAGTCAAGCTCAAGTGATTCCACAGCTCCTGAATTGATGTTAAAAGTATAGCCACGGACCTTATGAATACAAAAGAATGTTATGAAGTATGCAAATAAGAACTGAACATCCTAGGTGCATAAAATGTTAATATGTCTGCATTATATTCACATGAATATCAAAGACTAAAAAATTACCTTACCAACGTCATGCCGGCCTGATGTTACAACGTTGTAACCTACCTAGAAACATCAAAAAGTAAGCATTTCATGCAATACACAAGAAGACCACACAAACAAAAGGAACATCTGTGTCATGTTTATAGTACTATTACATGCCTAAAAAAATTTAGCCAATGGAGATTTTCCAGGAAAAAAAAAAGAAAATCAACAAGATGTTATCAGTAGTGAAAGAGTGAAAAGAACAAATGGAGGTTGTCCAAACAAATGGAGCTTGTCTAAAAGATGAAACTGAAATGTGGCTGCAAGCAGATCAACACTAAATTCAGCTAGCCAAGGTTTTTCCATTAGTGTAAACCTCCAGTACATATATGAACTTGTTCATAGAACTTCTATGTCCTGAACAATAAGGATGGGATGCAATAAGGATCCAATGACAGAAAAGAAGTAGCTAGCAAGTTGCAGCTATCTTGGACGACTGGCCTAGATACCACTTGTACATGGATTTGGATTCTAATGTAGTTCAAGGTTACAACAATTAACACCACCGTCTTCTGTTGGCATGCCCTGTGCCTGTAATATGCCAGCACAATTGTGTTGACAGGCACAATATGGCAAGGGATCCAAATCTATGACATAAGCCAACATCAGATATAAGATTGTGCCAGCAAACCATCATCCTGGCATGGGACCAAGACAATAATATGTAAGCATGGAAAACCAAAGAAACTACCTAAATATCAAAACCATGATTAAAACTTTCTACTCAAGAATTGCTATACCAACCAGCACAAGCAATATTTGTCAAGCCATACCAAGCATGGAAAATCAAAGAAACTACCTAAATATCAAAACCATGATTAAAACTTCTACTCAACAATTGCTATACCAACCAGCACAAGTCAATATTTGTCAAGCCATGCTGAAATGTGTTGTAACAAGCTGAGACATGCAAGTCATGACCGAGCCAAATTTTGGTCTGTATCTAGTGGCACCAAGAGCATGCCAGTTGGCATAGTACATATTGTGCCACAAACATATTGGCACACCCCCATGCCACAGAAAATAAAGGATGAAATATTTCTCCCATATCCTCATTAACCTAGGATAAATCCACATCGAAGCACAAAGAATTCCAACTGACAATAATCAACACAGAGTAACAAAACAAACTAAAAAAACCCAAGCTATATTCTTCTTTTTATCAAATGAATTATTTGGAAGATGAATTATTTCAATATTTTACCACTATAGAAGTTATTACACGAGAAGCATATTTGAAATCAACCAAGGTTTAAATCTGATCCCCCATAAATTAAAATTCTTTCAAACGATAATTTATTTACCAGCCAATAAATTAGAACTTGCGATACTAAAAAAGACTAGTGGAGACCACAAGTAACACAGCTGTATGCAATGAACTTATAACACAAGAAACTTGTCTCTTAAGAATACAACAGGTATATTTTGTTTTAATAATCATATGTGGCATGGCAAGTTCATTACTTGGCATCAGATGAAAATGCTGAGTCTTGGAAAAAGTTGCTCAGTTGCCATAGACAACAGCAAGAAGCTAAGAGTGGTAACCAAGAGTAGGAACATGACAAAGCAAACATGTTTAGAATATCATATTACATTACACTATCATATCTGGAACAGATCTAAAAAAAATCAGGCACCTAAAAACGTTCTCAACAACAACACAACTCTAATATTTATATGCAGAAACTAAGAATTAAGAAAAGTTCAATTCTACTTAGGAAAACCAATCCTTCATACCAAAGTCTCCAGTCCAGTCATTTTCAGTTCATTTTCCATGACACTTTCATCCTCTACAAGCACTACATCCCCTACCTACAAGATATAAAGCTGAATAAGAGCACATTAGATGTTAGACGATCATAATATCATCTACATGTAGGAGAGCACAGCTAACAAATGTACATCCACCATCTTTTACCAAACTATAATTAGCTCTCATAATGCTGATAATTATGGTGTAGGAGAGATAAAGATGTGCAAGAGTCAGCCGAAGCCATAGATGAATTGTTT
>LVTN01002235.1:17283-31826 GCA_001649415.1 Musa itinerans
GCTTGTAGACTTCACGATTTGATCTTGGCGAGTTCCGACGAGCTTCTTCGGCAAGCTCCGATCTTTCTCGGTGAGCTCCGTGAACTTCCGACGAACCTTTTGGCGAGCTTCCGAAAAACCCTTCGGCAAGCTCCCTACTCATTCTCGGCTAGTTCCGGCAGCATTCCCGACGAACCTTTGGACTTCCGTCGAACTCTCGAACTCCCAACGAATCCTTCGTGCTTGACTCCGGCACTTTGTTTTGCTTTATGTCTTCATCGTTATCGTAGTTAATCCTGCACACACAAGCCAAAACTCTACTTCGATCTAGACAATTATTACAACGCGAATTGACATTTTGTTGCCCGGCACGTCATTGGTTGGCGCTTCGTCCGATTCTTCAGCGCATCGTCCTCTCTTGTGGCTTGTTGCCCAATCGGCGGTTGACCTCCGCAACCCCGATATCCTTGGCACAATTCCGCTCTCCTTGGCCCGATGCCCGACGTCCGAAGCCTTCTGCCGTCCAATACCCTGACGTGATCTCCTCCGGTACAACGTCAATTCCTCCTGCGTCAACTATCTAATCCTGATCGAGTAGACCTGCATCACTCAAAATGCAGTTAAACATCTAAACACAATCAATTAGTTTCATCATCAAAATCTGAGATTCAACAGGTGCGAGGTAGCATAGAAGGGATTAGGAAAAAGCCCTTCGGTACAACTTCCCGCCGATGATGCAGTACTAGGCTTGGGTTTGTCTCAACCGTTTCGCAACTGCCAGGTCATCAGGCTCCTTTCCGCCCGCTTTGTAGCGGAGGATCTCCTCCATCCAGCTCGATGGTGAATTCGTTTCGGTGACTTCATAGATCGCTACTATCAGGGCCACCACAGACTCAGTAGCAGAGGCCGACTCTAGGCCGCGGGTGGAGGCAGATCTGGCCAGCGCATCGGCCCGCTCATTCTGCGCTCGAGGTATCCTGGCGACTAACAAGCGATTGAATTGGCTAGCGAGTCGCTTTGCCTACATTAGGTATAACACCATTGTTGGGTCTCGGGCTTCATAGCTCCCATTGACATGTCCTGTCACCAGTTGTAAGTCGCTGAAGACTTCAAGGTCGTCTGCGCTCATCTCCAAAGCGAGACGTAGGTCATGAAGCAGCGCCTCACTCTTGGCCTCATTATTAGTGGCTCGGAATTGCAATTGAAGTGACCTCTCATAGGTTTCCCTAGATGGGCCTTTGAGGATAAGCCCGACCCTGGCTGCTCTAGAAGTGGATGAGCCATCCACGTGCAGGGTTCATTTGCTCTAATTGTTCTCCCGCCCCACAACATGATCCTCGGGAATCAGCTCAGAAATGTAATCCGCCAGTGCCTGAGCTTTGATGGCGGTCCTAGGGGAATACCGAATGTCAAATTCGTTGAGCTTAACTGACCATCAGAGCATACGGCCCGAGGCATCAAAATTAGAGAGGATTTGTCGTAGTGGCTAGTTGGTGATCACTTTGATCGTATGGGCCTGGAAGTAGGGCCGCAGCCTTCGAGCCGTCATGATAAGGGCGAGAGCTAGCTTCTCGATTAGGGGGTACCGCACCTCAGGCCCCCCGAGGATATGGCTGACATAATGCATGGGCTGCTATGCTGGCGGTATCTCTCGAACTAACACCGAGCTGATGGCCTGTGCCGAGGCCGCCAAGTAGAGGCCAAGGGTCTCGCCCGGCTTGGGCGAGGTGAGTCGGGGCAAACGGGCAAGGCACGCCTTCAGCTTCTCGAAGGCCTCCTCGCACTCTGAAGTCCAAGCAGAGTTGTCGGCCCACCATAGAGCTTGGAAAAAGAGGAGGAACGTGTCACCTAAACGCGACACAATCCTGTTGAGTGCTATCAACCTCCCGGTAAGCCGTTGTACCTCTTTGACCGAGCGGGGGGAGTGCATCTCAGTAATGGCTTGCACCTTCTCCAGGTTGGCATCTATTCCCCGTTGGTGAATGATAAAGCCAAGGAACCTTCCCGAGCTGACCCCGAAGACGCACTTCATAGGGTTCAAACGCATGTTGAACCGCCTGAGCATTTGGAATGTTTCCGCCAGGTCGGCCAGGTGTGTGCTTGCAACCTTGCTCTTTACGATCATGTCGTCCATGTATACCTCCATATTCCTTCCGAGTTGTTGCTTAAAAAGTTTGTTGACCATCCTTTGGTAGGTCGCCCCGGCATTCTTTAGGCCGAAGGGCATTACCTTGTAACAATACGCCCCTAGGCCGGTGATGAAGGCAATGTCTTCTTGGTCTTGGGTCGCCATCTGGATTTGGTTGTAACCTGAGAATGCATTCATGAATATGAGGCGTTCATGGTCTACGGTGGCGTCGACCAATTGATCTATCCTGGGGAGCGGATAGCAGTCCTTGGGGCATGCCCGGTTGAGATCGGTGTAATCAACACATCCTCTAGCTCCCATTAGGTTTTTTAACAAGAACTACATTCAACAGCCACCAGGGGTATTTTACCTCAGTGATGAACCCAGCCTTCGTAAGGCGATCAACCTCGTCCCCGATCACTTTTTGCCAGTGATGAACCTCCTTGGTTTTTGTTTTACCAGCTATGCCTTGGGATTGATGTTGAGTCGGTGTTGGGCTACTTTTGGGTCGATCCCGGGCATCTCTTCCGGTGACCATGCAAACATATCAGCGTTCTTCCTCAAGAAATTGACGAGGTGGAGCTGGTCCGCTTTAGGAAGTGTGGCTCCGACCTTGACGGTCTAATTGGGTCGGTTCCTCTTCAGGGGTACCTCGATGAGCGACTCGGGGGGCTCCAACGGCACTTGTGGTATGGGTTCCTTGCGGGGGTCGGGAACCGGAGTCGGGTGCAGCTTTGCTGGGAGGGTAACCATGGCGAGGTAGCATCGCCTTGACTCCCCCGGGTCATTTCGGGCCTCCCCGATCCCTGCTGAGGTCAGGAACTTGACGGTTCTATGGTAGGTGGAGACCATTGCCTTGATTTTGTTGAGGGTCGGTTGGCCGAGGATGACGTTGTAGGCCAAGGGCAGGTCGACCACCATGAAGGTGATCATCATCGTTTTTGCCCTCGGCTCCTCCCCAATGGTGACGGGGAGGATTGTGGTCCGGACCAGGGAGACGGAATCCCCTGTGAACCCCATAAGCGCTGATGCCATAGGGGTAAGGTCTCCCTCGGTCAAGCCGAGCCTCTTGAAGGCGTCGAAGTAAAGAATATCGGCAGAACTCCTGATGTCGACCATCACCCTTTTAACTCGGGCGTTGGCGATTTGAATGGAGATTACCAGGGCGTCGTCATATTGAAAACGCTCAGCCTCTCCTGTCCCAAAGGTGATCTCAGGCTTATGCTCGAGCGGGGACGCTTTTCAACCGTGCTACGGGCGTAGGCCTTTCTCATCGCCGAGCTACTACTGCCGACCACTGGCCCCCCAGAGATGACATCAATTTGTCTCTCGGCGAGTCCCCTAGGGTGTGGAGTCACCTCCCAGGATTTAAGGTAGCGTCCAAGGTGACCTCTTCGGATCAACGCCTCTATTTGATTCTGAAGATCATGGCAGTCCTCAGTGTCATGACCGTGATCCTAGTAGAACCTGTAATATTTGGACTAATCTCTGCGGATAGCCTTCATAGGACGAGGTTGTTGCAAGAGACGCATCTCCCTAATTTGGAGGAAGATCTCGGTGCGGGACGCATTTAGGGGAAAGGGTGGGGGCCTCGGGAGCAATAGCTCTTATCGGCCAAGCCCGCAGCAGAGCGCCGCCGGGACCATTGAGGTCATTCCCTGGGATGGTTCCGCCCTCGGCCTCTTGCCTTCTATGTGCCTCCCCGCCACTAGTGCCTCGACGGTGACATATTGGTTGGCGCATTGGAGCATTTCGGAGATGGTCGCTAGCGGCTTCTCGATCAGTGACCAGAAGAACCTCAAATACTTCAAACCCATCAGAAAGGCCTACAAGATTAAAGGGGGGTGAGCATCTGGAAACCCCCGGATCTCAGTGGCAAAGCGTGCCACGAACTGAGGGAGTGACTCATCTTCGCATTGGGATAGCGCGAGCAGGGTGGCCATGGAAGGCCTAGGTCGCGCGCTAGCGAGGAAGTTTTGCTAGAACTCCCCGGCAAGCTGGTCGAAGGATGAAACTGAGGATTGGCATAGCCGGCTAAACCATGTTCGTGTTGGTCCCCTCAGGGTGGTTGGAAATGCCCAGCACATCAACACATCGGAGGTGCCGTAGAGGGCCATCGGGGTCCGGAATATTAAGACATGCTCCATGGGATCGGAGCTGCCGTCATATGTCTCCAGTGTCAGTAGCCTGAAGTTGAGGGGTACTGGCTTGTCCTATACTTCCTGAGTGAAAGGGGACCCGCCCAAACCGCCTTCGCTGGACTCGCTTCGTGATTTTCGAAGCTCGCGCTGGAACGCGTCCAAGCGTTGGTTGACCCGGGATAGTTAGGCTCTGAGCGAGTCCTCCGCCGAGTCGGACGATATCGTGTCGGGCTCGAGATGAGGTAGCGTGACTCGGCAGGGCGCGGGTACATCCTGCCTGGGCGGACCCCTCGAATCGGTTGCCTGCTCTCGGGCTTCTCCGACCCCGACCCGTTCACCACTCGGGTGCTGCCGAGTCGGGTCGGTCGGGGGCGTCGCTAGCCGCATGATCTGAGGAATGATCGGAGCGAGCATTTGCATCATACCCACCATGGCCTAGACTTGCTTGGTCAGGCTAAGGAACACCTCGGGTGTAACGGCCGAGGGCCCTGTGGTGAGCCCCGGGGGCAACAGTCCCGGGTCGTTGAACAGACACCAGTAGTAATCTAGCATCGAAGCCGAGATCCCCCCGTCCCTAGAGGTGGGGAGGGCTCGACTTTCCAGTCGATGGTTCTCTCCCAGGGAGAGCTCCCGCCAAATGCTCCTGTGACATGAGCCCTCCTTCTAGTGCCAAAATGTTAGTGAACAAAAGTACCGTGGCTGATGAGTCAGCACGGTTAGGTCCGTGGGCCAATGTCAGGAGCTCCTTGGGGGGTAAGTGTTAGGACTCTAGCTAGGAGACTCCTAATTGAGAAGGACATTCATGTAAAACCTACCTAAGCCGACCCTTATTAAAGAGGTGAAGATTGAAGATCTAAACATACTTCCTTTGCTTGCTGAATTTTCAGATATATTTGATGAACCGCGCAACCTACCTCTTACCCACCGGTATGATCATTATATAACGATTCTTCCAGGCAAACCTCCAACAAATACTCGGTCATATCGGTATCTACATCTCCAGAAGGATGAAATAGAAAGGATTGTAAAAAAGATGCTCGAAACAGGAGTTATTCGGCCAAGTTGCAGCCTCTATTCCTCACTGGCGCTACTTGTACACAAGAAGGACAGAACTTGGCGGATGTGCATCGACTACCGAGCTTTAAATGACATCACCGTCAAGGAGAAGTACCCAATACTAGTGGTGGATGAACTTCTTGATGAATTAAAAGGAGCTCGAGTCTTTACGAAGTTGGACCTCCGATCCGGTTACCACCAAATTCGGCGGCTAAGTTGTAGCCCCTACTCTTCACCGATGCTCTTCGTACGAAAGATGGATGGAATATGGCGATTGTACGTTGATTACCGATCTCTCAATGGTATTACTGTCAAGGACAAATACTCTATTCCAATAGTAGATGAATTGATAGATGAAAGGGAGCACAAATCTTCACAAAGCTGGACCTTCGATCCGGGTATCATCAAATACGAGTGTGCGAAGAAGACATACCGAAAACCACCTTTCGAACACACAACGGCCACTACGAATTTTTTCTTTCTTCAACAAAAGGTGGAATATCTTGGGCATATCATATCAAAGGAAAGTGTGACGGTGAACCCCTCCAAAATTGGAGCAATGCAGAATTGGCCGACCTTGAGGAACATAAAATTGCTACGTGGCTTTCTCGGTTTAACAGGCTACAACCGTAAGTTCATAAAAAACTATGGAAAGATCAGTGCCCCACTCACATACACTAGCAAGGCATTATCTCTCTCCCATCAAAACATGTCAGCATTTGATAAAGAGATGCTCGCCATTGTGCACGCAGCAACGAGGTGGAGATCTTACTTGATCGGGCGACACTTTCAAATCAAGATCGACCATAAAAGCCTAAAATATTTCTTGGAGCAGAAGATATCTTCCCCCGAGCAGCAAAAATGGGTAACAAAGCTTCTTGGATATGATTATGAAATAACTTACAAAAAGGGGAAAGAGAATGTTGTTGCAGATGCGCTTTCACGGCTACCCAAGCAAGCTGAATTTTCGGTCATTTCACTTTTGACTAGTGACTTCCTTAAGGATATTAAGAGGGAATGACAGGAAGATACAGAGATTAGTAAGATCATAAAAAAAAATTGGAGGAATCACCAAGCTTTGTGACTCATTACAATTGGGACTCAAAAGAATTACTCTATAAGGGTACTAAATTGAAAAGGAGTACGACATATCACCCACAAACCGATGGCCAGATGGAAGTTGTAAACAGATGCTTGGAGACAACTCAAAGCCACCCACTAAATATGACTATCCAAGGAGAACTCCAGACCCAACCAAGTGCCATTATCAATCGACGGATCATGACTCGACGACGACGACCCACTACTGAAGTGCTAATACAGTGGGCGAACCTACTAATAGCATGTGCCACTTGGGAGAACTATGACGACTTGAAGATCAAATTCCCAAATCGTCAGCCTCGATGACAAGGCTGATTTGAAGAGGGCGGGTCTGTTAGGACTCTAGCTAGGAGAGTCTTAATTGAGAAGGACATTCATGTAAAACCTACCTAAGCCGACCCTTATTAAAGAGGTGAAAAGGCTGGCTAGGGTTAGGAGGATGTTTCTTAGAGAAGATATAGGAGTTGTAAAGGAATAGGAGTCTTAAGTAGGAGTCCTATTAGGAGTTGGTTAAAAGTAAGAGTCTTGAGTAGGAGTCCTATTAAGAGTTGGTTAGAAGTAAGAGTCTTGAGTAGGAGTCTTATTAGGAGTTGGTTAGAAGTAAGAGTCTTGAGTAGGAGTCCTATTAGGAGTTAGGGTTTAGAAGCACTATAAATAGCCATGTATTCCTCCTCTTTCGATAAGCAATAGATGAATCTTTTCTGCAGCCTTTGAGCAGCAACTTGGAGGGAGGAACCCCTATAGAGTTCCAAGGAGGCCGATCCCCTAAAGAGATCAACCCCAAGTTTAGAACCTGCAAGAGTTCTATCAGTAAGTGGGATGATGAGGTGGCTGCGCCCTCGGGAAGGGATGCTGGGAGGCATTAGTTAGGATCCGAAATAACTCACTAATCTGCTTTTGTGTGATGGGAGGTGTCCCTAAGGTCGGGCACTGGCCGCTCAGGGATGGCTGCTTCGTAGCGCCTCGGGCAGAAGTCGGGCCGGCTGGGTCGGTTGGGCCCTTGTGAGGAGGTATTGATCGGTGTTCCTTGGTCCGCCGATCCAGGCACCGTGTGCGATGGGTCATGTCTCCCTGGCTCCGAAGTGGATGATAGCTCATCCTCGTGCGCTGGGTGGCGATTCCTGGGTTGAAACGTCCGCCGGTCGAGGGAGGCCGCCTTTCTGCAAAAATGGCCTTCTTCGGGTGCTCCCCGACTTTGGCCCCTCCGATGAATAAGTCAGTCGAGTCTTGTTCCCTTTTTTTTCTCCCCTTGTGCCAAGTGTCCACCGGGGGTTTTATACCCTTGTGTGAGGTTTTTTCCCCGGAGCCCCTCGTTGGCGAGTTGGCGTCTTCGGAGGTGCTTGGACGACCTTAGACGACACCGCCCTGAGCTCTTGGGATTGCATAGTGCCTCAGTACGGAGCCCGTCAAAGTGTGTGTTGTGGGGCTCTGACGGCATGCAGCATCAGATTCTAACATTGGCAAGGACGTAGCATGTGGCGTTGGTGGCGTGTGGCGTTGAGGATGACTCACCTGGGAACCAAAACATACCTTATCACTTATCAATTGGTTTCATCATCAAAATCCGAGATTCAATAGTACCACCCCATTTTTTGCTCCAGTTTTAAAGCCTTTAGGGCCTATAAAAACCCCACCCTTTTCTGCATGAAAGGACATGAAAGCATTGAGATAATCTTGAGTTATTAGGGTGTTAAAGTGTTGTAAACAAGTGCTAGAGTCCTCCTCCTCCCTTTCTAAGTTTTGAGATCATTCAAGAGAGGTGTGAGACTTGTAACGGTTCTCTCCTAAACCCGTGAAAAGGACAAAGCATTGTAAAGAGGTGATTGGTCTTCACCTATTAAATGAAGGCCTTTAGTGGATGCCGGTGACCTCATCGGAGGAGGAATCCAAAAGTGGATGTAGGTCACATTGACCGAACCACTCTAAAACTCGGTTTGCATTTACTTTGTGCAATTTACTTTACTGCAAACCTCCTTAATCTTCTCTTACACTTTTACGAAAGCTTTCAAGTTCAACTTCTCTCCGAAACAGATTGAATCGAAAACATTTTCGTCGGAATCGGTTTTAAACGAAACGAACAATTTTCTGAAATCGTGAAAGTTTTCCGCTGCACTAATTCACCCCCCCCTCTTAGTGCCACTCTTGATCCTAACACTAGTGGTACCATCGTTTGACACTCTAACACTAGGCGGTACCAACCCCCAATCTGGCGATATCACTGCTAGATAGAGTCTCGGATATTGAGCACTAGTGGTACCACCGCTTGGCAAGTAATAACTACTGGCAGTACCATCACTCAGTCTGGGTAGTACCACCGTCTAGACCACTTGGAAGACCATTCCCTGGGTAGTTCCACCGCCCTAATCTGGTGGTGCCACCGCCAGACAGGGTCCAGCAACCTGGTTGGGCCTTGAATCCAGCCCAAACCAGTCCTGTTACGGGCCCAGTTGGCCCCTAACTGAGTTAGTGGGATTACCTCCCAAACCTAATTCTAATTATGTGCTAACTACGATTCCTAAGGCATTCACTAAGCAAAACAAATCCGGTTAGTTTAAGTTTCTTCCGGCGATCTTCCGGCGAACTTCCCACGATCTCTCGGCAATGTTCTAGTAGACTCCCGACAAGCTCCTGGACTTCACGACGATCTTCTTAGCGAGTTCTGACAAGCTTCTTTAGCAAGCTCCTGGACTTCTTGATCAATTCCGATAGAACTTCAATTGAACATTTGGACTTCCAACGAACTCTCGAACTCCCAACTAAATCTCGATCTTTCCTCCGGCACTTCGTTTTGCTTTATACCTTGATTGCTATCGTAGTTAATCCTACACACTTTTCTCAACATATAGATTTGATTAAATAATTTACTAATTGATTTCATCATCAAAATCCAAAATTCAACAATCCCTCCCTTTTTTATGATGGTAATCAATTGATGACGAAGTTAACCTTAACTCCCCCTATCTATATATCATTCTTTAGAAAAGACACTCTTGAATTCAAGACCTTTGAATTCAAGCATCAAACCGATAAGTTATATTCATTTAAACTTAACAACATGCACATAATGATACTCATCATGATTTACCAATTCAAAATATAATACCACATATTTATCAATAAAAATGATGTTAAGACATGACATCCATTTTCAAGTCCAATATAGAGAGATGATAGACAATCATCATTTTCAAGTACAAATTCAAATATGAAATTTAGCAAAATGACAATTCATCAATCCGAGGTATGATATCAATTGTAAGTAGGAAATGAAGCTCATGATACCTTATCATAATGATAGACAATTATCAAGCATTCATGAAACATTTCAAGTATCTACGATACATATGATGCATATGAAATACATTTTGATATATTTCAAGTATTTGCAATGTGTTGCAATATATTTGACGATTCCAATTATATTTCAAGTATTCACAAAATATTCAGCATTTATGATAAGATACATTTTATATGTTTATCTCAAACATTCATAATGCCAATTTGTCATCAATCTGCCACATTTCTCCCCCTTTGTCATTAACAAAAAGAAGAACCATTCAACAATGCAAATGTGGTAAAAAAAATTCAAGTAAGTTCCACACCAATTTATTCAAGTTAGCAAAAATGAGAAGTTAAGCAAAAACTTTGCATAATAACTACTTTTGGATAAGCTAACATTTTTACTTTGGATGCACAAAAGTTTTTTGGTTCTTCTTGAGATGTGCAAGTTTCTTTCTTCCTTTGTCATAAAATTAAGAAGAATAGGAAGAAGGGTAAGGAAAGAATTCATCAAGAACCAAATTCATGAATGGATTTAAACCAAGTCAAATGAAAATAAATGAGTTTTATTGAATCAAGCTTCTAGTTCAACAAGGTGAAGGGATTTATGAAAAGAATCAAGATATCCATACGAAATCAAATCCCCATTCTTGCAAGTGATCATCACATACTAAAAATCCATAAAAATTCTTCTTTCATGAGAAGAGTAAGGAAGAATTCATGAGAAAGGAGCATAAAAAAAAAATCACGAATAAAACTTCATAAATCAAATTCATTTCTCTTTAAAAATTCATAAGAGTGAAATCCATGAGAGATGTATTTTCAATGAATTCCATGAGTGAAGGGACAAAGTGTATCAAAAATCATTAAGTTTGTATGAAATAAATTTAATACCAAGTAAATTGATATTTCGGATTTCATGAAAGCCTTATTTACGAAATGAAATAATTTCATGAAATCTTTATTTTAAAAAAATCGAGAAAGTTCAGAAATGATATACAATAAACTCATACATTCGGACAATTTAACAACTCTAACTCTCTTCTAATGAAATTAAATTATTCTTCATTTAAAGGTTTTGTAAAGATATCGGCTAATTGATGTTTTGTATCAATAAACTCTAAAGATATGTCATGGTTATTAACATAATCTCTTATGAAGTGATGTCTAATGTCAATATGTTTAGTTCTAGAGTGTTGAATAGGATTTTTTATTAAACATATTGTACTTGTGTTATCACATTTTATGGGAATATTCTTGAGGTGAATCTTATAATTTTCTAATGTATTTTTCATCCAAACAACTTGTGCACAATATACACCAGCTACTATATACTCCGCTTCGGTGGTAGATAACGCAACCGAATTTTGTTTCTTGAAAAACTAAGAAACAAGTGCATGACCTAAGAATTGACATATTCCGGATATGCTTTTTCTATCTTCTCTACATCCAACAAAATCCATATCAACATAAGCAATTAATTCAAAGTTTTCAGATTTTGGATACCATAATCCTAAATTAGGGGTTTTTCTTAGATATCTAAGAATTCTTTTAACTTCTTTAAGATGAGATAGCTTAGGATTAAATTAAAATCTAGTACAAAGTCTTACACTAAACATAATGTCCGGTCTAGTTGTGATAAGGTATAGTAAACTACCTATCATACTCCTATAAGTTTTTTTATCAAAGCTTTCTCCACTTTCGTCCATGTCTAACTTAGTGAAGGTACTCATAGGAGTATTGATAGCATTTGAACCATCCATATTAAACCGTTTTAGCAATTCTAATACATATTTGGTTTGACTAAGAAAAATACCATCACTAAGTTGTTTGATTTGTAAGCCTAAAAAGAATATTAGTTCACCTATTAAACTCATCTCAAACTCATAACTCATATTCTTAGCAAACGATTCACATAAGGAAACATTTGTAGAACCAAAAATAATATTATCAACATAAATTTTAATAACAAGAAAATCATTTTCAAAATTTTTAATAAACAATATAATATTAACCTTGCCTTTAGAGAAATTATTTTAGATAAGAAATGAGCTAAGTCTTTTATACCAAGCTCTCGGGGCTTGTTTTAATCCGTAAAGAGCTTTAGTTAACTTAAACAAATGATTAGGAAAAAAAGAGTTCTCAAATCTAGGTGGTTGTTCAATATACTCTTCTTCGGAAATAAAGCCATTTAAGAAAGCACTTTTAACATCCATTTGAAATAACTTAAAATTATTACTAATAGCATATGCAAGGAGAATCCTTAAGGCTTCTAATCGTGCCATAGGAGTGAAGGTTTCTTCATAATTGATACCTTCTTCTTGGTTGAAACTCTTGGCCACTAATCTAGCCTTGTTACTAACCACGATACTAAATTCATCTTGCTTATTTCTAAAGACCCATTTAGTACCAATAATTAAATAGTCATTTGGCTTTGGAACAAGCTTCCACACCTCGTTTCTCTCAAATTGGTTCAACTCTTCTTGCATTGCGATAACCCATGAATTATCTTTCAAGGCCTCACCAATGCATTTTGGTTTAATTTGAGAAAGAAAAGCGGCATTGACACAAAAATTTTTAAGAGGAGAACAAGTTTGAACCCCTTTTGATGTGTCTCCTATGATTAGCTCCTTAGGATTAGCATCTACATATTTTCATTCCTTAGGTAAGGATGTTTTGGAAGAAGATGTATCCAAGTTACTAGTTTGAGGAAAGGGTTCATTTAAATTCAAAGTATCAAAATTAAGATCATCATCAAACTCATTTTTCTTAAATTCAGAGACTTCATTAAAAATAACATGAATAGACTCTTCTATGACCAAGATTTTTTTATTAAAGACATGAAAGACTTTTGAAATAGAAGAATAACCAAGAAAAATACCTTCATCGGATTTTGCATCAAACTTTCCTAAGGCATCTTTTTCATTCAAGATAAAACATTTACAACTGAAAACTTTAAAGTATGAAACATTAGGTTTTTTGTCATTCCACAATTCATAAGAAGTTTTGAAAAGTAATGGTCTTACTAGAATCCTATTTATGACATAGCATGACGCATTTATGGCTTTGGCCCAAAAATATTTGGGTAGGCTATGTTCGTTCAACATGGTTCTTATTATTTCTTATAAATTTCTATTTTTTCTTTCTACTACTCCATTTTATTCAGGATTTCTCGGAGTAAAGAAATTGTGGTTGTATCCATTAGATTCACAAAATTTTTGAAAATTACGGCTTTAAAATTCGCCACCGTGATCACTCCGATTGATGAAATCATAAAGCCTTTTTCATTTTGAACAAGTTTATAAAAGTTAGAAAAATACCTAAAGCAATCACTTTTATGTGCCAAGAAGTATGTCCAAGTGTATCTACTATAATCGTCCACAATTACAAAGGCGTATTTGCTACCTCCTAGGCTTGATGTATCAATTGGTCCAAACAAATCCATATAGATCAATTGCAATGGTCTAGAGGTGTTTATTTGATTTTTTGGTTTAAAACTACCTTTTATTTGTTTTCCTAGTTGACATGCATCACACATAGTATCTTTAACAAATTTAATGTTAGGAATACCTCTTACAAGTTCTTTGGATGAGATTTAAGAGATTAGTTTTATGCTAGTATGACCTAATCTCCTATGCCAAAGCTAAGTATCATCATTCAAAACCGAAAAACACATTTCATTACAAAGATCATCAATGTCAATAATGTATACATTATTTTGTTTTAGAGCAATCATAGTTTTTGTGTGGTTGTTCAATAATGCAAGCATTGGATTCAAATCTAATAACGGATCCTTTATCACATAATTAACTAATGCTCAAAAGATTATACTTTAAGCCATCAACCAACAATACATCTTTAATCAAAAAGTTGAATTTGTTACCTATAGTTCTTTTGCCAATGATTTTACCCTTATCGTTATCTCTGAAGGTGACATACCCTTCGTCTAGGCTAGTGAGCTTAGAAAATTTAGATGGATCTCCGGTCATGTGCCTTGAGCATCCACTATCAAGGTACCATCTCTTGCTCCTAGCTTGTGATAGTAAACATTTCTACAAAAAAGGGTGATTTTTAGGTAATCATTTGATCTTAGGTACCTCAAAAATTGATCTACTCAATTTATCATTTTGCATTGAGTCATTTGAAGTTCATTTAGGAACCCAAATCAATTTATGTAGACTATATCTCTTAAATGGACATTTTTAAGCAACATGTCCGAGTTTACAACAAAAGTTGCATTTGGTGGGGGGTGATACATGCAAGGTAGAGCCTTTAACAAAGGTGTTTGGATTTTTGTGAGAGCTACTCACAAATCCAATTCTGCTTATTTTATGAACGTGACCCTTATTCGCAAGGATCATATTCAAGGACTTGCTACCAACCTCAAATTTCTTTTAAGTTTCTTTGAGTAGCAAGTTTTCCTTCTCAAGTGCCTCTAAGTGTTCACACTCAGAGCATGGAGGCAAAGAAGGATTATCATGCTTAAATTTTTTAAAATCAATATTTAAAAGGGCATGCTCCTTTTACAAATAATTATACTTTTTACTCAATATTCTATATTCATCAAACAATTCATGAAAAGCACTTAAAATCTCATTGAAAGATAAATTTGCATCTAATGAACTACTTACCTCATCTCCGATAGCCATTAGTGCGTAGTTGGCGATCTCCTTGTTGCTTTGTTCTTCGCCTTCGGAATCGCTCGAGTCATCCCATGTTGCTTTGAGCGCATTCCTCTTCTATGGTTGCTTCTTCTTTACTTGGGGACATTCACTTTTGAAATGCCCCAGCTTCTTGCATTCGTAGCATATAACTTATTTTTTCTTGGGTTCAATTTTATTTTTAGTGTCATTTTTAGA
>LVTN01002236.1:13587-26070 GCA_001649415.1 Musa itinerans
ATATATATATATATATAGAGTAGGTGTATAATAAATCACACATTACATGAGCAATAACACTAGATGATCATGGACCCTTGCCTATTGTGATCAAGCCCGAGCTAATGGGCCCAATCACTCACATCAAGATCTATGTATATATATGATGGATGACACTGACAAATAGAGGATTGGATATGTGATATCAATTAAACTCCTATTTTATTAGATCTGTTAGGTGAGATCCAATAAGAGCTTAGAGTGGATAATTGGATAGAGATCCAATTTTCATTAAGTAAGGGATAATTGGATGGAAATCCAGTATCCAATATGCTAGAAAAATTGGATGGAGATCCAATACCCAATAGGACAGGATCCATTAGAGTTAGCAACAGAAGCTCTCTATAAAAAGGGATATGGGACTGAAAGGGTTATAAGGCTAGACCCTTAGCCACCACCTCCCTAACTTCTCCTCTACTTCTTCCTTAGTCGACTGCCCTCTCTTTGGTGCAAGAGGGCAAGAAGACTGACCCTGATGCATTGGTGGTGGTGCGTGAAAGCGAGGAAAGAATATGTTGTGAGAGAAGGTTCGTCGTCGCTTCATCCACCGTGTGGATTATCACTAGAGAGAAGAACATTATATCTCCTTCATCCATAGACTGGGATCTACATATTAGGGATATACGAGTTTCCTTAGGTGAGATCGTCTCACGTCTTATGTAGTTTTCGGATTTGACGAATTTTTTGCTCCCGATTGTCGTACGTGATTTGATATAATTCTATTTTTGATAAACTGATTTCTATTTTGTTATTCCGTTGTTCATGTGATGCTCTCCTAAGTTTCCCAACAAGGGTGTCCCTCTTAATTGCATAAAAATGTCATTTATTATCTCTTGGGTGTTATTTCAAATCAGAGAATCTTGCTCTGATATCAATTATTAGAATCATATGACACTAAGAGGAGGTGAATTAGTGCTATAGTAATTTTAACCAATTTTAAAGTTCAATTGATAAATACGTATCAAAAATATAATTAACCAAAAATACAAGTAATGGTTGTAAGTAAAATAAATGAGTAAGCAATAACAAATCAAAAGCAAGAGAAGGGATGTAAACTAATTTATAGTGGTTCGGTCTTCCTAATTTACGTCCACTCTCGATTTCTCTTCCCTTAAGGCCACTGACTTTCACCATCAATATTCTTTCCAATGGATAAAAATCAACTACTCTTGTTACAGTTTTTTTCCTTTTAAGAGGCTTAGGAGAGAACCACCACATTCAAGAAGGAGAAAGAGACTCAAATAATACTCAAAGAGAGATTTTATAACACTTTTATGCTCAATAATAGGTGCTTCATCAATCAAGCCTGAATGTGGTATTTATAGACCCTAGAAGGCTTCAAGAATTGAGCCAAAAATTTAAATCCCTAAAATTTTGGGGTACTAGCGGTACTACCACTAACATTAGACAGTACTGCTATTGTAACAGGGTCGCGAATCATGACTCTAGCAGTACTATCGTCGATCTGAGTTGTACTACCACCGAAAATACCAAAAAAAGCACAAACAATGCTTTTCAACTAACTTAAGTGATACTATCGCTTGGGCCTAGTGGTACCACTGCCTAAGCTTGGTTTAGGCACTTGGTTTAGGCCACTAATTTGGCCATATAACAAGCCTAATTCGAGCTTAGTTCAATTCCAATAGGTTCCTTGACAAATTGGTATAGTTTGAACCCAATACTAACTTAAATTAGCCCAAAATAATCTCGATCAAGACTTTAATAAATCAATCACATATCTGGCATATTTATGAAGCTTTCGGTATGTTGTATGATCTTCTAATATATCGTTTGATCTTTCGGTATTTTGTCTGAACCTTCGACACATCGTCTTTTCCTTTGGCATATCATCCATTCCACCAGCATATTGACTTTCCCATGACATTCAATCTTTTGATATAATATTTGATCCTTTCGGCATAATGTCCGAACCTATAACTAGAAGTCTAATCTTCGATACGTTGAACAATCCTTTAACTTGACGTCTAATTTTTGGCACGATAATTTTTCAGCACAACGTTCGACTCTCTTGCTCGATAGTTAGCCCTTCAGTGATCCAAGTCCATGATTGAAGTATTTCCTACATTATTTATTTCGAAAGCATATTTAATCTAATAAACTCATCAATTAGTTTTATATCAAAATTTGAGATTCAATATAAAGAAGATTGAGAAGTGATCTGTAATCTCAATAACTAGTTGTTTCGTCTCCTAAAGGTCTTATATTTTTATAGACGAGAGTAAAAGTGTCTAGGATGATAATTAAAAAAATTTCTCCAATCAAAATAATCTCCTAAGAAATTATATTATAATTAGATTTTTATTAATTAATAATTATAATAATGATCAAAATAAATTTATAATATATTTTATCTAATTAAATAGAATTATATAATCTAATAACTCGATCTCAACTTTTACCTCGTTGATCTTGATCCGCGTCAACTCGAGCTAAATAGGGTTTTGTCGTAGTCCATAGTTGAATCGAGAGTTGATATGATAAGTTTTAGCGGAAGTCGGATGCTCATTTCAATAAGACTTAAATAGAACGTTTAGCTGGCCTCTATCTTCTCTACAATTTATCTCTCCTTTTTTATTGGATGCAATCCTCATGTCGCTAGTTTCTCAACATGATTCTTTTAATCCAAATCTTTACTTAACTTTTTATTCTATAATTTATTTTAAGAAAGAAAAATAATAGAGGTGGAATTCATACCCAAGATCTTATAATAAACTTTCAAAAATTTTATCTAGATTAAATGATATTTTAAAAATATAAATAATAATACACATGTGGAAAATATGTCAAATAAGATTTTAAACCCTTAATCTTTTACCAGCGAAGTTAATTGATATTTTTAAAAATATAAAAAAATGATACATAATAAAAAAATATATATATCAGATAAAGTTTTGATCCCTTTTTGGTAATCGATGAGATTTTGAACCTTTTAATATTTATAAATTAGTATAGAACATCATCATTAGATTAATATTTAAAATATATAATATCTTAAATTAAAAAGATGATTGAAAATAGTATCATACATGAGATGAGACTACGGTGGTGTTTTCCTAAGGAGGTGTGATGGGGGCGGAGTCTGACCAGCTGATTTCAGATACAGCCAGTTGAAATGTAATTTCCGAGAGCAACGGGAAGAAGAAGAGCAGCGCATACTGCGAGCGCAAGCCGCCGGCAGCTGATTAAGAAGTGCAAGCAGACTCGCAACTGCTGATGCGTGCTCAGCTTCAGTTGAAGCATGTCGGCTGAGATCAGTCACTTGGATGCTTCCCAACTTAATTGTGTGCTTCACACCGTTGTTGCTTTTCTACTTCATACGGAGAACGAAGTCGCGTGCTCGCACGTGCCACCAAATTCTTCGGTAAACTAATTTGAGAATATTTTAAAATCATCGTAAAACTTTTTCTCCAAGGAGATGCCAATAGAACAAACCAGGGGTCCACAATTGACCATCACAAAACGTGGATTCAGTGAAGGAGGTGGAGTTGAGTTAAACCCGGGTCAAACCAGACGTTGATTCGCTGTCCAACCAACTCCCTGCTCTAACGACAGTTTCATGCGGCTAAAATCTTAACCGTTAGATTAGAGATTGTCAATGCATCAACGGATGAATTTGCAATAGCATCGGAGAGTTTATGCTGATAGAGGGTCCCATAAACGTATCGCAGAATTGAACGTGTCGGTATAATCATGACGTCACGTACCTGTGCTCCTCCCCCTACTAAATCCAGCCCCGGAAAACGATGCACTCATAGGACGAAAATACCCTTCAACCTAGATACATTTACGGAAACGCCGTACGCTCGCCCAGGCCACTGCGTTGACTCTTTGACCGATTTCCACCTACTCCGGTGTGTATGTGGCCAAATCAACAAAATATGCCTTTTAATAGGTGACAATTAAATGGGAAATAAAAAAAGGGAAACTAAACTGAGACTGTTTAAGCCACTTAAGATTCAAGCTGAGGTTTCCAAAGCCTGGGCTCAGCTTCCTTCATGATCTTGATCAACCATGCAATCGAATTATGTAGCACTGCTCGCAATCTTTAGATTTAGGGTTTCTTGTTTGGTTGAAGTCCTCAGGTGGAGGTCCTCATGCACGACAAGTATTATTCTTGGCTAGAGAACACAGAAGAACCGAACAGAGAAGAGAGAAAGAAGCCAGAGCAGGAAAGACCTTCTATTATAAGATCATGGGAGGGACAAAGATGAGACAAAGGGGTGCAAACAAATTTAGGATCTAAGTCGGAGTTCTCATGGTTTCTCACTCAACATAAAACACATTTGGGGCTCTGTATGCCAAGAATCTCCTCTCACTAACAAATTCACTACCAACAAGCATCAGGAGATTCTACCGATACAAAGCCTTCAGGTCTTCTCTTCATCGCCTATACACCACCAGCAAGAGAACCAGAAAATGAAGGAAGCTACCTTAACCTGTACTCACTTATAGTTTCGAGGAAGCGCAACGTGGTTCGTCTTCATCGCCTGTTATGCAGCGGGTCGGGGCAGCTCGGGACCCGTCGCTTGCTGTCTTCCACACCTGCCGCCGCCGTGGAGGGACCGAGAGGGGCCGGTCTCCGCCCGAGAACAGGTGCGTGACCCCCACTGTGACCTCCGGAGATCAACGAGAAGAGCCGGGTCGCGGTTGCTGCTTCGCTGCCCTCGAAGCACCGCCAGAAGCTCGTCACCAGCAGCAGCGCCAGCCACAGCGACGCTCTCCTCCTCCGCCTCCACCGACCACTCCCAGACGTAGACATAACGTCAAGCGCGACGTTAGCCCGCCGGGATCAGTCTCACCGCCGCGGGGACCCGGACGGAACGCGCAGCTGAGCTCCACCAACAAGAAGAGACGGAAATGGAGGGTGGGCAGGGAGCGGGGCGGTGTTATGATGGCTATTTTGGCCTGTTCTTTTACGCCACCACGTGATGACAGGAGGCGAGCAGTCGCAGTTTGGTGTGGAATGCGCAAGAGATATTGTGTCCTAATTGTCACCCCTAGAATTTACTCATAATATCAAAAATACCACTCAATGTTTTTTTAAATTATTATTTATCATCTTTTCACTATTTACGATCTTATTTTAAAAACTTTTAATATTTCTAAATTATATGAAAATATTCGTTGTTATTTTTTTTCTTTTTTTTTCTCTTCTTATTTTTTTTCTTTCCTCAATAACCAAAGAGAGTGAATATCGAAATCAATAGGGAGGACGATTATCAATGGCTATCGATAGTGATATTGACGAAGAGCATAATAAAAGAATTAATAATATTAGGATTATAAATAATAAAATAATATTTTTATTATTTTTTAAAAAATTATGAATAAAAAAAATTATCAATAGTAAAAAGGGACTATGAACAAACTTCTTTTTAACCATCAAACACAATAAGAGAATTTCCTATATGTATATAACTCATAAAGAGATCAATATATAACATTTTATATTTCAAAGTATAACAATTTCGACCTTTTCAAGAGATTTAAGAATATTGATGGAGCCCAATAACATAAAATCAGACTTAAATTTGACTAAAAAATAAGGTGTGACATTATGGACAATACTTCAAATTATTGAAAGTTGTAGAGTTTGATGTGTTTTTTTTTAAGGGCCATATTGAGAGTGTCGATGAAGTCCATCGTAAAATTCCAAGCATGAATCCTTGTTTTGTATCCAAATAGTAAATATTGTGAGATTATGTAAATTTGATATTGGACTCCTTCCCAAACAATTTAAATGTTTTAATAAGGATCCTCAAACAATCGATGATTTCTACTTAAATACATACTCATGAATAAGCGACATGTTTTGAGATTATTTAATTTTCATTGTAATAGAAAATCTGAAATATATGTGTTCTACTGGTAGAGCGGATTTTGTACAAGTATATTATATATATATTAGAGAGAGAGAGAGAGAGAGAGAGAGAGAGACGTGAGGTAGAATGTGTTATTATGAAGTATGAGTCCTCAATTCATCGTATCAAATTGGTCAAAGGGATTTAAAATTATAATTAACTCTATTAAATATGATCTATGATGCTGAAAGCATTTAGAGAACTTAGATTTATTTACGTTCCTTTGAGAAATATAGAATATGTTTGGCTGCTAATAATTAATTTGAGACCTTGACATATGAGACCTAAACATAAGATTTTAGTTGAACCTCTCTCTCTCTCCCTATATATATATATATATATATATATATATTCTTAAATTAAACTTATTCGATTCTTAAATTAAAATATTTTTAGATAATAAAAATTAATAACATATATCATCGGATTATTTGCTATAGAGTCTCGAATAGACATATTTAGGGACCTTTTATCCTATTGTAAGATAGGCAGTTATCTTGTCATGGTAGTTTCACAAAAATGTGAAAAATGAAGTCCTGCAGTGTACAAGATGAACTAAAGTTTATGGTTGAGTAGAGATTGGAGCCCCCACCCCACATCGATAAAAGTAAATAAATAAATAAAAGTAAACGATATTGGGAAAAAAATAATCCTATTTGATCGTTGCTATATGGTAAAGTCGGTTCGGGCAGAGAGACTACAGGAGGTCGCAATGATCTTATTTATGATATTCCTATCTATTATTTTAAAATTTTATAATTATTTTATATTACAATGAGTTAAGTATTATTTGAATTTTCAAGCATTAATATTAAGCGTCTCAATCGGGTGTCATCATGCATTTAACTAAACGTCTCACTTGATGTCAGACTGGCCTTCTGATGTCTATGCATCATTTTTGTCGAAATAATTTAATATTGTCATCTCAAAGTCTCACGTAGGAGTAAATAAATGCTGAATTAATCATATAAAAAGATATATGGATTAGTTAAATGTTAATGTCAACATTTGTCACTTCCATGAGCACAAACTAACATAAAAGATATATGGATTTACATAAATGTCATCACTTGCACTTCGATGTCATGTTATCAAGTTATGGATGCTATATTCCTACCACTTCAACACACCTTAAAAACATTAGATGGGCACAACAACAACTGCGTCTGATGGGGTAAAAATACAAGTGGATTATTTAACAATCCTCTAAGGACATGTTGAGAACTTAAAACAGGACTAAATCACATATAGGTAAATCGGCATTTATCTTTTTATTCGTGTTAACCAATGACCCAGACATGTCTAAAGTCTAAAATATACAATTTTGATGGATCTCAATTTTCCAAGTCATTAGTAGTCCACTTGTTGGAAAAAACAAAAAACAAACAAAATTTCATGTGTGATGAAATTGACATGACTTAATATTACATTTGAAAACATACAAAATTGTTTGAACTTGCTACTCCCTCCTACTCTATCTCCTTGACAACGTATTCCTTCTAAGTTGAAGGATCATATAAAACTGCATCAAAGCATACACGATAAAGTTCTTCCAATATTTGAATAAATAAAGAGTGTGCTTTCATGGTGCCTATTATCACCTTATTGATTAGGTGGAATTAAATGATGCCATGACATTGCCTAGCTAAGTGGGCCCTCCCTTCGTGGCTAAACAAACATCACTTATCAAATTTTGATTGGTTGTCCTCGGTTGGATTGGACACAACCTGTTGATTGATGGTCAAATCTATTATATCATGTAAAAATAAAAATAAAATAGTTTAATTTATAGGTTATTTTGATATCGGATTACCAAAGTTCTGATCTAAATTTCACCCGACTCGAATTCCTAAAATTCTGGACACCAAACATGTCCATGTTTTGCATTGGTTTAGTCTGGGAAGACCGGAAGATTTGATCGTAAGAAGGCCTTGTTTGTGCAGCAGAAATTAAGCAGGTTTCCCAAACTCCTCTCCTCCTCCATGGGCTTCTTCCACTCATCTCCAACTCCTACCTCTCCGAAGTCGTACTTCCATTCACCTCCCATCTCATCGTAACACCGGTGGTTCCTCAAGAAGAGAAGACAAGGTGTGGCATGGAATCTCATCATAATCACGTTGTCTCCGTGGTCAGCTGGTTTGTGTCATCGACCTAAAATAAACTCTCAACCCATGGGAGAGAAAGGGTTGGCTTGTCAGCTATTGAGAGCCTAGCCTCCCTTGTTCTTTTGTGTTTTTGTATGATGTGTTCTGCTGCTGCATTGACTCTGACAGTGACACCCACAGGGCGATCCATGCAGAAGAAGTGACACCCCGGATTCATGTAGTAGCTATTATTTCCATATAAACGCATCGCTCAGCCTCACAGAAATCCAATCTCTAGCAGTGAATGATGAATTCAGGTCAGGGAGGGTTTGTTGTTTCGTATAGCAATGATGGCTAGAAGAAGTTTGTTTACAATTTAAATTTAGATAAATATTGAGTTTGGAATATTAATACACTTTAGGGTTTAACTTTATAAGTACATGCAGAACAAAGTTGTAGGTTCTTGAGGTTATTTATTCCATAACATTTTTTTCATTACTCCGCATCTGAGTTTATTTATCACAAGCATATATTAAGGCATTTAAAATATTGATCTAAAGGTGGTATTACTATAGTCACTTATCATATGATAATTATATAAGATGTTAGCTAGCTTAGATCTGGTACGTATTTTAAATGTTGATAGCAAAATCTTGGATTAAATCTTTTTTTTTTATCGGTTACCATTTATAAAAAATATACATATATATACAATACAATACATCCTAAATAATTGATTGGGCAACATATAATCTAAAGCAAAAAATGTTAATAAAATCTTTGCAGAAAGATCAGCATTTAGTAAGCTTTACAAGCCCCCGGCATTAGTCATATCCTTTTATAACAATATTATGAGAAAAAAGCTGGTTTTTTTTTTTTTGGGTAGAATTAGAATTACACTTCGATGTGAAAAATCAGCTAAAATGAAATACAAACTTTTAGTTTGGAATATAATTGATGTAAGCATCATATTTTTATTAATTTCACAAGAATATGAAGTATTAAATGTTATATTATCATAGCCTCCATCCAATATTGTAACATACGCCATACTTTATTTTCTTCAAAATAAAAAATAAATGATAGTTAGAAAAAAAATATATTTCTGTTCTCTGGGTTTGAAGTTTTTTTTTTTTCCAAAGCAAAGAAGTAAAATGATAATTAAATTCTAAGAAACAAATCAACTCGGTCCTAAGCTAACCAAACCATATAAAATGACTCAATAAATTCATGATCGAAGTCTTAGTAAATAATTCTTCACCTTAGGCAATTAAGAGTCCAATATGGTTCAATCCGATTTCATTTTTTTAATTTTTTTTTAGTTAAATAAAAATCCTCTCTGAACCTGCCAACCTGATCTGATCTTCTTCCTACTTGAGTAAGACATCCTGGACGTATGATTAGCTTTTGAAACAAGTATTAACAAGTCTAAGCTTACTGGCACACTGAATCAAACTTGCTGACTTCACATATCTTCACCAATAAATGCATCAACAACTCATCATAGAGGAAAGTTACGATTGTCCTTCATGGTTTGCATTAAGGGACAGCCAGTAAAGACCAAGATTGAATGGGTGTCCTTGTGCTGCAACAATCCTGGCTTGAATTCTATATTAAAGCTGATACTCCCAGCAATTCTTCAATACATACATAAAAAAAGTCTGTCCCTTGAAGAATTTTCACCCAAGCTCTTGGCACAGCAATGAAACATTAAGCCACACGGATACAATCCTAGACTCCTGCGCCTGTGGCTGAGTTGCAGTCAGTCATTGGGATGATGAGTACATGAAACCCGGAGTGGCAGGAGTAATGAGCTGGTACCTGTTGCTCTGGCTATCTCAACCATCAAGTGCTCCACCTACCTGGTGTGTGGCTGTGGATTAGCTTTAAATGATTTCATGGATTGGTCAGGGAGAGTCATGAGTCGTAGGTTCTATTTCATGTCTGGTTTGCTCTCAAGATTACCTGGTCCTCCGTGTCTGGTGTTGCTGCTTCTGTGTAGAACATGGAGAATGTTCGGTAGCACATTGTGCATGCTCTTGAGATGTATGTTGTAGCGAAATGAATATGTGGTAGTTTGGGAGTGTATGGTAGGCAATCCCACATTTAAATCTTGTAAAATGGGGATTGATCCATATGAGCACTGGAAGAGTTTATCCTTAGATGAGGAACCCACATTTCCATGATAAATCTAGTCTTGTTTCTCTTGATGCTCAAGTTCTTGAAGCAGCTCAGCTTCTGCCACTTGCTGCTACTTTACATATCGGAGAGTGCTAAGTTCACGTGCACCACCTCCCATGGCCATGACTGCAAGACAGAAACAAAGTCCTGGTGCAATGCACCTGGAAGTAGGGCAGCATGTTGGTAGCTGGAAACAACCACCAACTTGCATTTTTCCTGAAGACAAAGAACAGCAAGCACTCTGCCTTGGATTGTATACAGGTCAGGGATGGCAACTTGGGCTTCTTTATGCACCCACTTCTGCTGAATACTCAACCATTGAGAATTTGCCATATAAATTTGGACACAGTTTCATGCTTTTCACCATGGCTAGGTCAACTATTTTATCAGTACTGGAGAAGATGAGGGGCGCTTGTATTGGAGCCCCCACAAAGTGGCCTCTTGTTGCTGAAGTCTCCACTTAATTGACAGATATGAACTGGTCACTAGTGTTGATTTATTCAAACATCACAATCCTAATTAACTTGAGATGCCAAATCCAGTTTACTAAATCTTCCAAATGTACTAAAACATAGACATGCATTGTTTGGTTGTTTCTAGTCAGTTGATTCAGCAGCTTAGTTTATTTTTGTATTCAGTTTCAACACTATATTCTTTGTATAAGCACACTCCTATTGTTCTAAGAGAAGCCTATTTCCAAGTGGTACAACTTGCCGGTTTGCATTGTTCATTTTAAGTTTAGGCATAAAGCATTTATAGAGCGTGAGTTGGATATACTTTTCAAGGCTTAAAGTTAAATGAATGAGGGATGTAAAAGCTTCAGGTTATGAAGACAGAAATGATGATTTCTTGTCTTGCTTCTTCTCCATTAGATTTGGAATTTACAGTAACTTGCTTTCCAAATTCTTTTATTAGACCTTAAGTATCTATCTGTTTTCAGTGCCAATGATAACTTACCTTTTCACCTCTTTTATTAGATCTTTTTCATTTTTTTGGATAATCAGAATGCATATTTTGAACCATGCAAAATTGCATAACCTTCTCCTTTTCATAATCATTCTTTGGCAATCTTCTTTTTCTCTGTCATGATTGTATCATAGATCTGTGAATTAAAAAATAGTGTTATATATAAATAGTTTACCTCAAAGATTATTTTCTGGTTAGCTCTAGTAGATGTATCACTGAAAAATAATATAGCTGACCATGCAGGAGACTGCAACACAAACTTGTAAAATGATTTCATATCATACAGCACCAATTAGCCCGCCTTTTTTTTATTTCTTTTTTGTCTGCAAGTGTTATTCATGCCATGCATCATTGAATAGACTTGCTCCTACAGGTTAAGAAACAGCCGTAGTAACCTACATGACCAACAAGTGGAGGATACTTGTTCTTCAAATCATCACACTGCTTACTCCTAAGTTTTAGTGCACCAGTGTTATGGCTAGAAATGTTCGGAGTAGATGGATGCTTTCACAAGGTGATGGTCACATCACATCATTCGGAAACCTATAGCCAAGGCTATATTGGAATTAAACTTGTTAAAGTATCATAAAGAGATTCATTTCATTAAAAGAAATATTCATTTCATCAAAAAAGAGATTTATTACATCAAGAAGAAAAAATAGATTAAAAGTCTATAGAATGATAAGTCAAATTGGTTATTGATTCTTGAAAGGGTTTGTTGAAAGAGAATGATTCATTTTGAATACAATTAATGTAATGTATCTTTGGGGATTATATAAACCTCATATGTTGGGTTATGATAGATAGAGTTTCTGAAATTATAAAGAGTTTTTATGGAGAGAAATATAGAATATTGAAGCTTGTCCTACTCTTCCATATCTCTATCCTCTCTTCCTATCAAGATCAACATTTGGTATCAGAGCATAGGTTAAGCTATGACCTCTTCCTCAAGTACCATCCAACTCTAGATCCCCAGATTGACAAAGGAAAATTATGACATATGGTGCATCCAAATGAAGGTTCTTTTAGGCTCCTAAGATGTATGTGAGTTTGTAGAAGATGGATTTGCTGAACCAAGTCCAGCAGAAGGAGCAATGAATGTAGAAGGAAGAAAACAACTCAAAGAAAGAAGAAAGAAGGAGAAAAAGGCTTTGTTCACAATCTACCAAGGGCTTGATGATACAATGTTCGAGATCATCGCTCCAGCAAATACTTCAAAGGAGGCTTGGGAAATGCTTCAAAAAGCATTCGGTGGTGTTGATAAGGTAAAGAAACTTCGACTACAAGTTTTACGAGCCGAGTTTGAAAAACTACAACAAGGTACTTCTGAA
>LVTN01002237.1:0-10738 GCA_001649415.1 Musa itinerans
TACCAAGGACTTGATGATACAATAGGTTCTACCGAGGACTTGATGATACAATAGGTTCTATATTTGTGCTCCAGCAAAGACATAAAAAGAAAGAGGCTGGGGAATTACTTATCGCTCCAGCAAAGCCATCCAAAGGGGATTGGGAAATACTTCCAAAAAGCATTCGGTGGCGTAGACAAAGTAAAATCGTTTACAAGCATTACGAGCGGAAAAGATGACAATATAGTGACTTCTTCAGACAATTTCAGTCAAAGAGAATTTCCATTGTTCTCTCCAGTTGTGGATGCTCCTTATATTCCTATTATATTCTATTAATATTCATTATCAGGGGTGACTCGAACCACAATTGTCTTAATATTATCAGAGGTTACCGCGAAGGAGATTCTATTATTTATTCATATTATCAGGGGTGACTCGAACCACAATTGTCTTAATATTATAAGGTTGGAAATCGAAGGATTGATGCACTGCCCCGCTCGAAGATACTGTGATACCGCCTCTTTGAATTCCCGCTCGAAGATACTGTGATACCGCCTCTTTCTTCTCTTTCGAAAGCCCTAGGAGTTGGTTAGGGAAGATATTCAATGGGTTGGGTCAGATACTTTCTATTCTTTACTTACTATACCCGAGAAAGAGCTGAGTCAGTGCATCGCTTTAGTACAACTCTGGTTACTGGCTCAAAGAGAGATAGGGGCCTTAACCCTTAACTACGCATCGCTTTAGTACTACTCTGGTTACTGGCTCAAAGAGAGATAGGGGGCTTTAGCAAGCAAGGAATGAAACTGTTCCCCAGCCACTCAAGGTTTTGACACGTGGTCATTCAATAGGGCATTTTTCTTATATCATCGTCTGTGAAATGGTCAACTTAGGAATAAGGCCCGGTTCCCCAGTCATAGTTAGGAGATCGATATAAACATCATGAGCAGTTTTAGTTGGTCGAAAGGTTTACACTAGACTATGAATGCTTCTTTTCTAAATTCATAAGGGCGACATACGAAAAGGTGCACGTGCAGAGGGAGCGTCTCTCAAAGTATCTTCAATCTCAAAAGGAAGGACAAATAGCCGCTTTTAAGGGGAAGTCAAGAGCGTCATTTAGGAACGCGGTAGTCTCGTCTTCCCCAGTAAAAAAAGCAAGCCAAGCCCTAAGGATCATTTTCTGCGATAAAGAGAAATGCATAATGGGAAGCCCCAGATTGATTCTAGTTTCTTTCCTTCCTAACAGACACAGAGACGTCATTCTTTCAGTCCCGAAAAAGGCCCAGGCGAAAGAAGAGGCCAAGAACAGAACTCCATGAGGACTCCGACCACTCCCCTGCATATAAGTGAAGTAATAAATGATAAATGATATCAGATCAACGAAGAAAGAGTCTGGATTATGTATTTGAGCCTAAGAGCATAGGACCTTGTTCGGTATTCACTCGACACTACTACATATCGGCACCAACATCTACTCACTTCTTTACTGCCCCTTTACCCTTACCCGATCCCATGCCCATGCCTAGCGATCTAAGCCCGAAAGCATAGAATGACTTTTCTTATTTCTCTATATATATGACTCGATTGCATGGAATGACTTTTCTGATTTCTCTTCTTATTTCTCTTCTTATTTCTCTTTCTGATTTCTCTTCTTATTTCTCTATATATATGACTCGATTGCATGGAATTACTTTTCTGATTTCTCTATACTCTATATATTAACCGAGAGCAAGACAAGCCCAGGATCCCAATCCAATTCCTCTCTCCTGGCAGCAAATAAAGGAGGGAGATCCCCGCAATCTATCTACTGGTCATCCAAATACTGGAATGAAAGCTACTGCCAAATGAGGGAAAGAAAGCTTATTAGCCAGTTAAGGAAAGCCAGTGTCTCGGCCCTTATTATAAGTTCCCTTCTACTTCCCAATGAGAGAAGGATAGATCTGCGCCCTTAAGGCCGGTTGTCCAATCAACGGCAGCTACCCTTATTTTAGACCAATAGGTTGTAGGTAGCACGTGGAGGTTCCAAGCCGAAGCAAAGCAATCTCTTTCTCCTCTCTAGTCGAACCTACTAGTTACTCTTTCTCCTCTCTAGTCGAACCTACTAGTGATCAAATACCAACCAAGGAGTACACCCCGTTCTACTTCTCTCTACCCCTGAATCGACTGTTTCAATATCTTTGCTTGCTCGGGGGGGATATATGCGTTTCGTTTCAGCCAGCTAGCAGCATGCCGTATCGGGAAGCGCTGATTCATTCGCCTTTTCTTTCTTTCTTCACTTCAAGGTATGCACTTTCTACTATTGAGTATCTGCTTTTACTTGCTTGTTTTAGGAATCGAAAGATTCGGGATCGATAGCATGAAGAAGAGTGAAATGAAAACATACTTCGCTTTGACTATTCTCTTTCCCCTGTAGAGGCCACTGCCAACTATCCAGAGATAAGATAAGGGAAATTAGAATCAAGTCATTTCGGTGCCTATTCTTTGCTTTGTAGTAGCATAGCAAGCCTTCCTCGTCATTAATATCTTTGCTTGTGGACTATCGGGAGAATCGATGACTCTAAAGCATTGCTTAAGGCAGCTATAAGGATTAATAAATGCAAAGGAACATTGGATTGGGGCATCCTCATTTCTTAGATTAATAGGCTAATTCATGAGTTAGTGCCCCGTCGAGTCAGATTCAATCGTTTTCTTTCCCTAACCATAAGATGAGGAGTTCTATTCTTAGTCGAAGCAGACCTCGGGACAAGTGGTTGATTTGTCGCCGAAGTCCGGAATCATAATAATGACAATGCTTCATTCTTCTTCAGGTGGGAGATAATAGAAAACTGGGGATCAAAAGCTGGTGCCTCCATTAGTTAACATGCAGACGCTTTCGCTCAGTCGGGGCAGGAGTGTTTGACTTTCAGAAGAAATTAGATAATATGTTGATTCTATGACTTTTGCTCTCTTTTGTCATATGTAACACTTATCTGCAATTAGAACTTGATTTCAAACAGGTAAAACTAAGCCTACTGCTCGAAGTGGAGTTTGGTGTTACTTTAATCAATTAGATAATATGTAACTTATTTGAAAAGATGACTTGAACTTTACTTTGACTTCATTATGGAATATTGCATTTCAACTTAAAGGAAGCAAGCTGGTTGTTTACTTTCTTCTATATGTGTGGGGGCACGCTCCATTCTTATCTTTAGAGAACGAGCAAGCGCGAACTCAAGCCTTAGTTATCAAAGGCAGAAGCAATGCCCTTAGTTATCAAAGGAAGCAATGCTCTGTAATGAATGTTTCTCAATTCCATTTGTAGTTGTCAGTTTCATTCCATTCCAGTTTACTCTCGCCCTCCAAACTTCTGAATTCCCCCACACCCCTACCATATTGCTCCAAGTGTAAAGTATATCGTCCTGGCTCTACTGCTCCCCTACCATATATATATCAGTCAAGTAATTCTATTCTTTCTGGCTCTAAGTCAAGTGAAAATACTGCTCCCCTAACCCTACTATATATATCTCAGTAAAGGTCAAGTCTACAGTAAAGTATCTCGTTGAGTATCAAGTAAGGTTGGTTTTGATACCACCAAGCAGACAATAAACAACTAGTTTCATCCCGAGTGGAAGGCGGTCAACCTTTCCGGACTGTAAGCGCTAATTACCAGGAAGTGAGCTCGCTTAGCCCCAAGTCAACACAGAATTCAATCTCTGGATCGTCGCGGCCCTACTTAATTCCTCACTCTTGATGCCACCGAGTTTGGGCCCAGTTTCTTCTCTATACGACTTTCCTCCATAACTATCTACAGCTATTGCATTCCTTACAGGCTACTCAACACTTGATTTAGACTCAATATAGTATGGGCATTACTTCGATCGCAGAAGCATCTTCTTTTCTTGCAGGAATCAAACCTACTTGCTCAAGCCTTCAACTTCACTAACGCGCAAGCGAACACAGCACTCGGTATCTTTTTCTATACTCAACAAGCATTAACCATAAGTGGGTAATACTTAACGCAACTGATTAAATGCGACAAAGGATTCTTCGATTGTCAACTCGCTATTCAGTCGACAAAGGATTCTTCGATTGTCAACTCGCTACGCTTGAACTCAATGGAAATTTCAACTCAATTCGATTCCACATAAGATGAGTTTACCTTAGCTTAAACAACGATAAGAGAACTCCTAACTGAACGTCTTGCGCCTGCACCCTCTGCAGTTGAGTTACCGACCACTACAAGGGAAAGAAAAGCACCCACCCGAACGGAACTCCCGTAAGCTTCATATTTGAGTCTAGAAGATGTCTCTCTATAAGAGATAGAAGATATTCATTTAAGAGCACTTATAGCTGCGACTCTCTCCTCTACACGAAACTCATTAACAGATACCATTGCTCGAATTAGAGTGAGGCTGTAAACTGCCAATAAGGATTCTTTTATTACAAGTCACATTAAACAAGTAGTTGAGTTCCTGTTTTCGGCTAACGTGCGTGTAGGTTCTTTGGAGTCTCAAAGCAAAGCCCCAAGGTCTATATGAACTCAATTAAGTACTTAGCGCACCCAACAAGCAACTTCACTTTCAGAATTCTAATGGAGGATTTTTTTGATGATTCTTCTTATCCTGAACATGCAAGGTAAAGCCAAGCACTCTCTTCTTTGTACCGGTACCGCTGCTACCTCATCATTTACAGCTGACCCACTTATTCTATTTCTTTCACTTTCACCTTTATACTTCCATCTTCTAGCTTGTGCAGTTCCTAGGATAGCTCAATTCCATTCTGTACTTTTTGGGCTTTTGAGTGTTCTATCCTGTTATGCTCTAAAAGCGGAATTTACGGATCCTGCCTTAGCTATATATATGCAACAAGGGATGAAACTGAAACTAGTCATTCCATAAGCTCATTTTAGCACAGCAGATTCTCTTACCGCAACACTAGCACCCGAATCAAGTTGAAGCGCCTTTCGCCTGCCCGGGTTAGGAAGAAGAGAAGATACTGTATCCAGGGAATAGGATAACCCATGTGCTAAGCAAGAAACCCATAACTAATGAATGAAGTGCCAAGCTACATAACAAAGAGTTCACTGACAAGCTACATAACTAATGAGTTCAGTGACAAGAAAAGAGAAATAAGTAGGATGGATCTTAGGCAAGAGCTGGAGAATAAGAAAGATTAGGAGCACGGGGGATGAGGTATTAACTATTCTTCTTTACCTGGGCGCAAGAGATGGATGAAACTCAAACTTCGATATGCAATATACGCGTACCAAAAGTCATAATGGAATTTCATCTCGAAGGTAAGAATAGAATTCCAACTTCAAAAGGGGTAATTGAGCTCCCGCTGAGTCAACTCTTCGATTCATTTATTCACTGGATGTAGATGTCAAGTAGGAATAGAAACTCCTTGAAACTCCCTTAACTTAATATAAAGGCAACTACTCCCTTACCGTTTAGGCAATCAGAATGAATGGAATCTCTGCTACCCAAGCGCAACAAAGAATTCCATCTTTCCGAACACTAGCCCTTGTATAGAAAGAGATGTAACAGGTAGAAAGAGATGTAACAGGACACTCCTTCAATAGAACTCTGTAACAGGACACTAAACTCCTGCGCCCCAACTTATAATAAAGCTTCTTCTTCCCCTTCACTAAACTCCACTTCCCGCTTGAAAATCCCTATTCTTCTCCAGACACTCACTCCTTTGCTTGTCTATACGTTGCTTGCCCGTTAGTAGTCACTTGGCGGCTAGTAGTTGCGTGTCCCCGAACCTACCTCGACTCTGGCTCGGCTCATCAAACTACAGAAGAGGATTTAGCAATAGGTATAATAGAAGGAAGCGGGTAATCAACAATTCCATTCTATACTTGTGGGGGGCCCTTATTGTAAGTTGTGCCTATCTTAAACAACTTAAGAAAGTAGGGTACCATAAATAGAATAGGGTAAACAAAGGAAGACAGATCTTAAGAAAAAGTAGGGTACCATAAATAGAATAGGGTAAATAAACCCCTTTTGAAAGTAGGAAAACCTAACAGTGGTAAGTACTGAGTTTAGGTAAGTGAAGCCCAGCAACAACACTCCTCCGCTCTTGACTGTGGAAGCCCAGCAACAACACTCCTGACTGCGGACTCTAAAGAATAGAATTGAAGTGGAGTAAGCCATATTAATGCAAGCTTGAAAAGAGGGGAAGAGAGTATCAAAGATCAGAGGGCTAGTAACGTCTAGGAGTACACGTTATCTAAACGTTATCCTATCATACCTATAATAAGAGAAAGAATGAGACTATAATAAGAGAAAGAATGAGACAAGCAAGAGCGTTAGCGAGCCACCACTTATTAATTCCTAAAAAAGGCGGAAAACGGACTTACCGAGGGAGTTTAGTGGAAATAACTCTTCCTACTGCTCGGTTAATGCGCTAAGTCAATCAGTAGAGAACAAGCAATGGCGCGAAACTCTCCAACTGTACTGATAACGCATTGACGCCGTATAACATAGAACATGGACCTACAGCTCTTCACTTCACTGAACTTCCCCTTACCTTAGCATTGCTTTCCATTCCTTTCGCACCACTCACTATAGCTTCTAACTCCAACTACTGTTTGTTTGTTTATTCTATTCCCTTGCGTTACTTGTGCACCAGAGCATCTACTCGATTGGCATTGTTGCCCCTGACCATGCTTTTGCCGTTGCTTGTTGCAGTGTTTTTACTCTTTCTTATCTATAAGACCAGAAGATCCATTATACTAAGACCAGAGGATCCATTATATCTAGCCATTAGTCAACCACTATTATTGGAATTAATACAAAACTCCGAAGCTCGCTAACGCACCTCGAGAGTAAGTTAACGCCGATACGAAAACAAACTGGAACTCGTCTAATGCTAGATGACGGGGGAGCTCCAACAACTCCTTCCTTAGCATGACATGACGTCTTGCCAATGACTTCACTCTCACTGTGGATTCTAAAGTCGATTATTCTTTGAAATACTAGATAAGTGGGAACAGCACAGATGGAGACTCGTCGCTTGCTGCTTTATCGAAAACTGTTTATGCTTAAGTTAACCTCTTCTTATGATTATATTCCTTAGCCCTTAAGTAATTGGGAAAGGAAACTATACTAGACTCTTGGGATGCTAGGAAAGTCGGAAAGTGAGAATTCAAGCAAGTTAGCCAGAGGAATGATAGATATAGAAATAGGGTACAATTAAGAGATTGGTAACCAACCGGGGATACTTACTAGAGAAACTTACTAAGTCGACGATAAGGGAGGGTCTCAGATAAGGGAGGATTCATTCCTCTAGGTTTGGTTCCTTGGATGACTTCAATAAAGAAAGTACTTACGAGCGACCCCCTATGATAGGAAAGACGGACCCATCTCTGGCGGACTCTACTGGTCACAGAAAGACGGACGAGGGCTTATCTTACCTCATTCAGCCCTTGCTTGATTATTTGGAACTTCCTGTCTCGAGTCGACATTATTCTTATTATTGACGTCGATCTGTGTTCTTATAGGTCTGGCAATCCATAAAGAAAGTGTACTTCTAGCTTCGTGGCAAGAGCGAAAAATACTTGGAATTTCATTCATATCCCAGGGAGAGGCCCTTATTGTAAATTCGCTAAGCAAGAAAGATGACTGTTAGGTTTGACTCGGAACAAAAAGTTCCAGGAGAGGCCCTTATTGTAAATTCGCTAAGCAATAAAGTAGTTCCAGTGTTGGCGACAATAGATGAAGCAGAATAAAGTGCTTTTCAATAGGAATATAGAAAATATGAAGCAAGCACAAGTCGCGTTCTAGGATCTTCCGCTTCTGTTTCAGTTATCGGCTTTCCCTCTTATCCCTTATGGAGTAGTGGTCCAACTGTCGTAAATGTAAGTGAGGATACAGGCGCAAGACAAGAGAGAGAAGAAGCTTCGGTGTCAGCTGTTTCCGTTTCCATAGCAGTAGGATCTCTCGAAGAATCAGATAAAGGAGTTTCATATAGATACAGGTGTCAGATTCCATTCCAAAGATATATACTAGGGCAATAATAGATTCAATTAATTCTTTGTACTCAAGGAGACCAACAAGACTAAGTGTCGAATATCCTAAAGCTTTTGCGCTCTTAATAAGAGTAGATGATTCTTTGTCGATGAAAATCAACTGTCTTTTTACTGCGCGAGTTCTTATTGAATCAGAGGTGAAAAAGTAAGCGGTAAGTTAATTGCCAGTTCCAGAAGAAGCTTGAATAGAATAATGGTAAGAATACAGATCTTATGAAGCAGCAAGCAATTCTGAAAGAGGAGAGTCTGGAGTGAAGTAAGGAGTGAAAAAGCAGTCTAAGCGGAAAGGAAGGCGAAAGTCAACTGCAAGCGCAAAGGAGAGTTCGGCTTCTCTGCAAGTCTCTTACTTGATTGACTTATAACGAGTTGCATTCTGTATTTCCTGATGACAGTTCTCTTCCTTATTTCTGACTTTCCAGTGGGCCTATACCCTTAACAACACCTTTCTTTTCTACCGCTTCTAATCATGCTCCTTCATAAATACAATAAGATCAATCAGGACATTCGAAAAGAGCTAGATAATCTTCGGCTTCTTATCTTTATTACTAAAAAGAACTATACTTTAGAACAGAACCATCCTCGTCGCCAACACTCGCATCGACACTCGAACCTGTGATCGAAAAGTCAAACTGTAATTGATTCTCTCTCACCCGGCTATCCAATAGGAATTGACACTATCAACTCCCATACTTACAAAGCTTATGATCTCGTTGGCTTTCCTCGAGTGGTGCAAGAGAGAGAAAAGAAGTATTTGTTGCAAGAGGTACAGTACATCCGTTAGTGCTTCAGAAGCCCTTATATTAAGTCGGTAGAGGAGAAAGAGAAGAGAACAGATGGCAGAACAGAACAGATAGCCCTTATATACAAGCTGCTTGTCTCAGACTTTCCTACTTGGTGCCTGCCTACTTTCTAGTTTCATTCTTACTTTATATAGAGTTTAGTTCTGTATTTCCTGATGGAGAGTACTAGGGTTGGTTAGCTACCCCATTCTAGAATACCTGACCAAAGTAAAGACATAGCTTACCGGAACCCCCACCCCAGTAAGTAAAGATAGGCTGTGTCCAGAGTTCACCTGTGTTTTAGCGTCAGTGCTCCCCAAAACAGAGGCTTAGCTCCCCAAAACAGGAGTTGCGCTTACTTGTTGAGTTGGTAATTCTTTATTTGCAAGCTTGCACTGATACCACACTGGTGAAGATCTGATCTCGTCTACAACACCATCTAGGGCTGCTAACTTACATTAGTCTAATAAAGCTAAGGAACTGGAGTTGGATACAGAACAGAGTAAGAAGACAGATCCCCATCAGCAATAGTCACAACTGAGGGGCAAGCTCACCGCCGAATACATCTACTTGACCGCGACTCTTCCTGCGCTAGGTACCACATTATGACTAGTTCAATTCAGACTTGAGCTTGATAGTGGCATTCAACTTAGGCTATTGATTCTCTTATTATATATTCATTCTATTTGAACTTATTCGTGCATACCTAGCTCATCACTCTGGTCTAGTAGTCGAATGAAGGACTTACTCAACACTCTAAAACAACTAAATACTGACGCTACACATTATTAGATCTAACTCCTCTGCTTTAAAGTAAGTAATACATCCGTGGTAGGAACACCTGACCATCCCAATTTGCCATAAGACATAAGAGTCGTTTCCTGTAGGTTAAACAACGAGAAATAGAGGTCGTTTTGCCTTTCCAGAGTTGTAAGCGCGTATGTATATAAGTCTGGAACACTACGAGTTTCATCCAAGCATGCAAAGTCAAAGGTAGCTGCTGGGCAAACCGTTTCACAAGACCAAGTGCTAAAAGGAAGCAAGTGGTGTAATTCTTCTCTTAGTGGACAAGGCTTACGGGAAAGTGAAAGAATGATTTGTTGCACAAGAGGAGAGGGATAGTTGAGGTCTTCATGAAGCAAGTAATAATGAAGTTAATAGTAGCCATAGGTACAGTAGCCATAGGGGAGATGAATTAACAAGGTATGATGGATACCGGTAACCAACCAACCCTATCAACTTTCCTAGCATTGGTCCTAAGCTTGGTCTAACTATGTTGCTTACCTCATCAAAAAGAAGTCAATGAACTGGAGCTTAGTCCTAGCATTGGTCCTTGCGGTGGTACTGCCCCTGGCAGGGTGTCAAGCGGTGGTACCGCCAGACTGGGCGATGGTATCACCCAACATAGGCAGTGGTATCGCCCGTACCCAGGAAACCCAGGATGAGATGTTTTTAGGCTCCAAGTTTGAATTAACTTGAGGCCTATAAATATCCCTCTCATCCCTGGTTAACACACACAAGTATTGAGAGTAAAAAAGGAAAGAAATGCTGCTGCAATCTTGTGTAAGCTCCTCTCAAAGTTCTAAGTGTTAGAATAGTTTAAGAGAGGAGTAAGGGTTATCTCCTAAACCCAGTAAAAGGAGAATCGAGTTGTAAGAAGGAGGTTGATCTTCGCCTATTAAAGGAAGATCGATAGTGGATACCGGTGGCCTGGACGGAAGAGGAATTGGCGGAGTGGATGTAGGTCACGATGACCGAACCACTATAAAATTGGCGTGTTCTCTGGTTTGCATTTACTTCCTGCCATTTACATACTGTAACCTGAATATTTACTTGCCTACTGCATTCAATTCATTTACGAATGTGTTTCATGTTAAGATCTTTACAAAATGATTATCGTTGGAATCGATTTTAATCGAAACGAAAAGATTTGAATATGTAATTTTACCACTGCACTAATTCACCCCCC
>LVTN01002237.1:11308-32592 GCA_001649415.1 Musa itinerans
CATAATGATCATGCTTAATGAGTTTCTATTTCGAAATTATGCATGATGATTTTTGGTTTATAGATCTTTGTTGCAATGAAAGTTTTTTTTCGGTTTTTAAACAATTGATGCATGTTTTTATTTGACATAAATGAAAAAGGACATGCTTGAATGAAATAAATCACATGAATTGAAACAACTAAAAAGAGGAAACGTTTCTCCTTAAAAAATTTATTTTTCCTACTTTATCAATTTTTCCAAAAAGGAGATTAACGAAAACATGTATATTATGCTTTTATGAATCTCATTGATTATGAAAATGATTTGAACTTAATAGGTTTTATCGAAATCATGATCTTGATTTCTCGTTATTTATAACTTGAAATATTTATGAATCAAGATATCCTATTATGGGTTCTTGTATCTTCTTATTGAGATTTATCCATATGAATCATTTTTTTTCGAAATTATAATTTTTATGATTCATAATGAATGGAGAGATTAATGAATCTATCTATGTTTTTCTTTTTATGAATCTCTTGAAAATGATTTTGATTTGATGATTTGAATTTGAATGAGACTTCTCTTGATTTTTCAAAATTTATCACTTAAGATTTCTTATGCAAGAATCAAGATATTATAACATTTAATCTCCTATATTTTTTTTTGACATTTATAAAAATAAAGGAGATTTGTTGAAATAAATCATGTCTTGTGGCATTCATATTGATATGCTTCATGTCATGATTTTGATATGACGCCTTTGTATTTTTGTGATGACTTGAACATTTACACCATTATTGATGTCATTCATATTGTATTTTTGTATTTATTTAAATGAATGAGTTGTGCACTACTTAAGAAAGAGTCTTCAATGAGTGGTTCAATTCTTACTTCTTGTTCTGTGCGCAAGTCGTTAGTGTCGTCTATTTCTATTTATATCCCAGTTTTTCGAGAGTACTGTTTCCAGTGTTGGCGATGAAAGAGATAGATCAGATGCCCAAGACGAAGCCAAGCCGAATCTTAAGCCTGGAAAGTGGAAGAATGAATTTACGTAGTAATCAATAACCCTTTGCCACACTTAAGAATTCCCCTAAACTTACTAGAAGGGCCTCTTGCAACTATACCTCTCCTGGGATAGATCTAGCGCATTCTAGTATAATACAAAGAATTGCACTTCTGAGTTTAGAGTGAAATCCTTTTATACTATTTAGTTGCATTCTATTATGACCTAATGCCCCATATATTTAGGCTTCAATTCGAAAGTGTCTTCTATTTGCACAACCTCTTTCTTTCCCTAGTTCTCTATCCGTTAAGGAAGTTCACCAACCATGTACAATAGGTTAGGAGTTGGCAAGGGCAAAGATAGGCAAGTCACTGTAGTAGTGAGTCAATTTGGCTCTCTTCTCTTCTGTCAACAAATACAGATTCAAGTAGTTCCGGTTTTCAATTGGATCTTTCGGGCGAAACTCTATTCTTTGTACCACACCTCGGTGTTATAGCCGTATTCTTCTTAGTGGTAGTCCTATTCTTTGACCTTAGCGGTAGTCCTATTCTTTGACTCTTATTAGTATTTGACCACTGACTTTTGGTAGGCAAGGAGGATAGAGTTGGGGGTGCCTAGTACGTGCGAGTTGGGGGTGGGGGTAATCTTCCTAGTTTATAGGTAGGTGATAGTGGGTGTAGTTGGGCATTCCAGTTCTGCTCCATGGGCATGATACAGGCTCACTCAGGACTCTCATTACAACATAGCGAAAAGGAGTCAGATTGGTTGTCAACGAGAGAATCCGCTGTTCGAAAGGAAGCTGCAAGACGCTCTGCAAGTTTAGAGTAAAGAAAAAGTCCTGTTTTCTGGTGTCAAATTAATGAGTTGGACTGTAGGAGAGTGGAAATAGTAGATTCTACAAAAGAGCAGTTTCCCCGCGATGCTCAAAGGTATACTTTCTTAGTTGACCGGGCAGTAACAAAAAGAAAGGGTGGGCTATTTATTGACTATTTCTATACCAACCGCCGTGCTCTTTACCTCAACTCATACTTGAAAGCTTAAACTCGCAAGTCAACACTTCATTTATGGAGAGCACCAATCCAATATCTCCCGTAAGCGTCGAGTCAACTAAGACTTCTTCCCTTTCGAGCGCATGTCTATATGTTAGTAATCTGGCCTCCTTCTTTACCTCTATACGATCAAGCAAGAAAGAAGGAATGGAATCTATCGCCTCGAGGACAACTTCCCGCTTTGCAGACTTCCTCAGGCTCTTTGAACTCCCAAACACATAGCAAGTAGGCAAGCTAGGTAAGTAAGGAGGGGCCAGGGATACAATAGTAAGTGGATTAGTACTTTCAATCAGGGGCAAGTAGTAGCCGAGATTCATCGATTTCATAAGAAATTAACCTTTATTTGATTAGGAAAGGAGTCTTTCTTTTCGCTAGCCCGATTCTATTCATAAGAGTCGTCCCCGTCTTCTTTCTGTTTTCACGAATCCCCTAGTATGTTAGCTTGGCTCCACTCTAGGAATTGTCTAATCATAAGGCGTAAGCGCTGCAGTTAGAATTGAGCATATAGCTTTACGACAGCTTTCCAGGGTAGATTGCTTTTCAATGCCTAGAAACCCTTCGACCTTGAAATATAGCTTACGTTGCAAAATCAAGCTTGCTCATCTTTGGCAGCTTGTTAGAAAGCTTCTGTTGGACCTATTTTACCCCGCCCCTCAAACTGGTTTCAACTACCCATGTGATGTCAAAAGTATCTAGAAACCTTAAATTGGACTTGTATGAGCTTGATCAAAGTTAACTACGTTTGAGATGACTAAGGATGATTGGGGATTTGATAAGTCCTAGAAGATCCTATTATTTGCCAAAGCATAGAAGTATGCCAAAGGATGGAAGGACTTGCCCCAAATGGAAAGTTTCCTAACCTGGGGAAGGCTTCTAAAATCAAATAGGGTTGATCTAGGTTCTAGTGGTTACTTGGAGGCTAAGAAAGCTTTCAAAAGGTAATAATTCTATGTAAGATGGTTTTCTTCAAGAAGTCAGTCTAAAACCTACAAAGAATCCAATTAGCAAGAGGGTAGAAAAAGATTATTTCCTAAAGTGCTTCAAATACTCGGAGACTCCTAACGCAATTCCTAACGAGAGTGACTAATTAAGTGAGAATACTCAAAGATCTGAAATTGATATATGATAGAGGCAAAAGAAATGGATGTATTTCCGGAAAGTCTAGAAAAGAAATCCTAGAAATGACAATGTTGAATCCATAGAGAAAGTGGTTCTCCACGAAACAGAATGCTCAAAGGTATATAAGGGGTGGTTTCTGAAGGATAGAGAAAAACCAACTCAAAATGGGTGCTGGAACTCCCAAAGGTGATAATCTTTTGGCAAAATCAATAAGTTCAACGATCTTCCCCTCCACTGGGTATTTTTATGAGAGGTTCTATTTCATGATAGGTTCTATAGGAAGTAGGCGATCCATCCTATTTGATTTGGTAAAATACCTAGTCCTATCTTTCCTTCATTACGGGGACAAGTTCCTGGTTCCAATTAAGGGCTGGGAACTAATGGACAAACTCGGGTTACTCCCAATTCGTTGCTACCGTTTTCTTCATCGGAATTAGAGAACGAGTATACATACTTACATCTTTCCACTATAACCAAAATAAGTTAGGTGTTTTCGTTCGGATACAAACATGGCAATCTACGTGAAGTATCGATGAAGCAGCTGCCCAAGCAAAGATCAAACTAACTACTCAATAAGGCTTGAACACTTCTCCATCCCTTATAGCATTGCCACTTGCTTCATTCAAGCTGCTCTTTAGAAAAGCTATAGTATAGTAATGAGAAAAGCTATATTCTAGTAGTAATTGTGGGATTGCACTAGAGGACTACGTGCAAACTGGGCCCCCGGGTTTATGTGTTACTCCACACCTTATTTTCCCAAACCATAGCCTTTCAAACCCAAGCTAGAAGTAGAAGTTTACCTTATGCGTTGAAATCCCAAAGTGCTTTTTCTTTTCTGACACTGATGGACGCCTCAAGTAAGATAGTGAACGGTCCAGGGGAGGGGAATCGTAAAATCTTACTACCCTATTCCCTACATGAGGTTGTTCCAGAACCAATTTACTCCACCCAAGAAAGAGATAACTACCTAAGAAAAGCGGCTCTGTCAGCACGTAAAAATGTTAGGACGGTATGCCATGCCACCCCACAAGATACAACCATATCATAACACTTCCACATGAGACCAAAACGGACAATATTGGATTTGATCTTTTGATTCTTTCTCTGCTCTGGGGATTTATTGACTTTCCGAGACACTTAGTTCAATTATTAGTCTTATACTGGATGACGAACAAGTTCAATTATGACTGCTTGTCTCTTCGCTTCATCCTAATAGCCCCCATGAGGATTAGCCAGACATCGGATTGAGATTGGAGGACTCAACCCACATGTAAAGAATATCTTAGAAAATACCACAGCTACTGGATTTTAGATTCAACCATTTTGTTTTGGATATATAAACATATAAACTCCCTCATACTTCGTGGTACTTCTGCGCCACAGCTTGGTGGGCAATGAGAACATCATCGCCAAGTACTGCATAATCCTTCGGGTACACCTGTTCAGCACACCACCAAATAATAGTGATCAAATGTGGGAAGAAATAGGAGTAAGAGAATCGTATTTGACCTGACAGCAAGTAAAGTAAGATTGAGATCAAAAGAGTTACGTGGCAAGTGCATAACAGGCCGCTACACTCTTTGGTTTGATCAGGTAGCGCACATTCCTAGTTATGAGTTATTGTCTTGTAAGCAGCAGTGACGAGTTATTGGTTTTATATGCTAGTAAAGCCTTAGTTAGGATTAGCTGTTATCGAGTTACCCGACCATTCTCTGACTACCAATTGAGTCTTTGTTTTAGCTCTCTTCCGCTCTCTGCTTTTAGTATTACTTCCTTGGTTATTGATACTTATTACTTGATTCTTTAGTTACTGAACTCAAAGCTGCCCCTCCTGTCTTCCATTTTCTAACTATTGACTTGTGGACCCTTGCTTTACCATCCATAAGCCTTGTTTGTTACTTTTGTTCTTTAGCTCCTGCATCTAAGCTTGTTTAATCCCCAGTATCATCTGTGTTTGTAGTCGTTACTTTGCCCCCGCATCTAGTACTAAGCATCTAGTAGTAGACTTGGAATTGAACTCAGTATTTAGAATTCCACTCAGTAGTCAAAGAAATAAGTAACATCAGCCACAGCAGTAAGACATCCTCTGTCCGGAAGGTATCAAACTAAAGAATCAAATATCTAGAATCAAATATCTAGAATCAAATAAGAAGGTAAGAAACCCATAAAGTAAGAAGAAAACCTGAACTACTATAGCCTGAGTTGAGGGGCGAGATACTTGCTATGTGCTCGGGAGCCTAATGAAGTTAGTAAAGATATCTGTTATTTCTAGTACCTATACTATAGTGGAGATAGGCAAGATAACCTGTTAAGGAGGTGGGCAAGTAGTAAAGTTAGAATGAAAGTGCACCTATGGAGTCTAATGTGGGTAGCGCGTCGGCAAGGGAACCAGAAAGGTAAGCTGTTAGGTCAGGTGGAGCAGGCCAACGACTCTCTAGAACACAGGCCAATTCAGTTCGATGAGATGCTCTAGTCCGGAGATGAGATGCTCTAGTCCGGAGTGTCGGTATGAAAGGATTTACAGGTACCTGAGTTTAGAGTTAGTGGAATTCTTATTTGTAGTGGTAGATAGGCCTCCATAATAAGTTTAGGGTGCAAGTACAGTTCTGGTTCTTTAATAATACCTTTAGTAGTAGTCCTGGTAGTCCAGTCCAGGTAGTTGTAGTCCTGTTGAATCAGTCGTTTTTAGTTTCATCATTCAGTTAATAGGAATGAGCCAGCTGCTTTGCTAGTTTATTGCTTTGCCTGTAGTTTAGAGTAGCTAGTTTTATTCTTTGGTCAGCGAGTACTTGTTTCAAAGGTATCAATTCCCCACATCTAGTAGTAGTTGCTAGTCTCTTCTACTTTCGAGTTTCATTCTTTGTTTCATCTGTATTTGTTTACAGAGGAGTTGTGAGTGGAATCCCTAGTTTTGTCAGTTATCCTTTAACCAGCAGCAGGGCTTGTTGAAAGAACTAATAGTAGTGGTCCATTTGCATCTGTATTAGTTGGACAGAGAAGAAGAATGAAGTCAAGTAGTAGTGGTCCATTTGCATCTGTATTAGTTGGACAGAGGAGAAGAATGAAGTCAAGGGGTCATCACCTATGTGTTCCAATTCTATTCCTAAGGTAGAAAACGGAGGATAAGAATGAAGGTGGATTAGAAGCTTGCTTGTGGAAAGAACTATTTTTGCCATAGGTAGATGAGATGCGCCTGATACTTTATATGTGTTTTGTAGAAGCCTGTTAGATCAGTGGAGCAAGAGAAGAGCTTAAGTAGCCAGCAGCAGGGCTTGTTGAAATAACTATTAGTGGTTGTCCAGTAGAATCTGTATTAGTTGCCCTTCTATTAAGAAGCAAGAGCTGCTCTAGTTGTTGGCGATGAGAATGAATCAGCTGGGGAATTGGAATTACTAGAAGGTCCAGGTGAATCAGTAGTAGTTACCATAGGTAGATAAGCAAGAAAAGTATTAGTAGCCAGCTGGGCCTCTATAATAAGTCTCGCAAGGTAGAATCTTTTACCAAGCAAATGAGGCAGTTGATAGACCCTTCCTGTCCGAGTAGTATGGTTACAGTTGATAGACCCTTCCTGTCCTAGTAGCTTGGCGGTAGAGGATAGAGGTTCAGTTTCAAGTATGGTTCTTGCCCAAACAAGTAGTAGAGTAATAGAATAAGTAGTTGTAGCCATAGTAGAGTCGACTTGCCTAGGAACACTAGCGACCCGGTGAGCCTCATTCCGTTACTAGTAGCCAGCTGCAGTCTCATAAGTCAAGTAGTCTGGTTCTGGTCGAGTTTGGAAGACCGGTAGTACTGTGGCGTAGGAGTTAACTAATAAGTAGGCTTTCAGCACCTTATAGTAAGTTATTGAACTTAGTTGGCAAGTAGGAATTACAGAATTAGTTGACATAGGAGAGAGAGGCAAGTAACTGTAGTAGTGAGTGAAAAAGTAAACCCGCTACGTAGGTACTAAGATATAGAATGAGAGTCACTTCACACTTTATAAACAGCTAAACTAAAGTCAAAAGAGAAACCAGAGGAGAGAGGCAAGGGGCCAATCAACATAGTTAGTTGCGCTAAGGAGCTTCGGACTTTATAGGGTGCCAGCCAGATCAGAGCACTTCTTGTTGGCAAAGGTTAACCTGCTACTTAAGAAGCGGTTGAAAGATCTGACTACTTAGTTGAAAGAGAAAGAGAGGGATGAGCCTTAAGTTAAATGGGTCTTAGATAGAAGCTCTCCGCCGGTAAAGAAAGTATCAAGGTGTTCGAAACTCTATTCAATGATTTGATTCACTTAAAAAGAGAGCTTTAAAAGAGAGTTAGTTTCGGGTGTGAGTGAAAAGTTGCCCTTATTTGAAGTCCGGTTTCATCAGTATTTGTAGCAATAGATATGATAGTTGCCAGCTGCTGGGCTTGTTGAAAGAGGAGGTAGAGTTGATAGCTTCATTCTTTGTCTAGAGTGTCTTTTCTAGTGGTGGACTTGGCCCGCATCTCATACTAGTGAATTCCTAGTTTGATCTGTATTTGTAGTTGTCGTAGTAGTCCTGCTCCAGTGAGAGTTCTTGTGCTCTAGTTTAAGTGCTCTAGTTGCAGTGCTTCGCTGTGGTATTATAGTTGCCAGCTGCAATCGGGCCCTTCTAGTAAGTCGGGGAGTTTCAGAAGACCCCTTAGTCTCCCTTTTCAGAGGTGAGCTAGTCGTATTGGTATTAATTCCCAGATGACCCAGTACTAAGATCAGAATTGAACTAAGTTGGCAAGAGGGTAGTTGATTTCCCCAGTTAGTAGTTAGTAGATCCCTTATTCTTAGTAGTAGTAGTAGTAGCCAGAGGATAGGTAGTTGCAAAAGAAGTCCACCTGTTTTCATTCACATAGAGGTCGGGCTCTTTCTTATAGTCAGTTTGCCAGAGGTAAGCTTCACTGATAAGGTGGTCTGGTCCTGTTGCAGCATTTGTCTTTGTAGCTAGAGGATAGAGATTAGCTAGTTGCAAGAGGAGAGAGATTCAGTGCTTTTGTTAAGCTTAGAAGAAATCTATCTACTTTTGAGGAAAGCAGCCCTGTCGCGTAACATTAGTAGTTACTTGGCCCCTACTGAATTCTTATCTGTTCTTATATAAGATTTAGTATCGAAAGATAGAAGTCCTGTGTTCGGCTAGCAAGGGATAGAATGGAACTACTGCCAATCAGACTTAACCCAGCTAAGGCTTCCACCAGTAAATCCTGAAACCAGTGAATCCAAGAATGAAATAAGTGAATCAAAGAACCAACCCACTAACAGCCAGAACCGAACTGCTAACAACCAGACTGAACCAAGTGTGAGTGACAGAACGAGCTAGAGGAGCCCAAGAACCAAATCAACAACTACCAGCCAGAGAATTGAGCTAGTGGTACAACTTACTATAAGAGCTGAAGTTAGTGAATCAAAGACTGATACCTGTGCTAGGCAGAATGAGCTAAGGTAGATGTAAGACTTCAACAAGGGAGTCAAAGAATGAACCAAGCCCCAGCAGTGGAAGGAATGTAGCTAGTGAAACTAAGAAGAAAACCACTAAATAAAAGACTGAAACCAGCAACAACAAGCCTGAAGTAGTTCTAAACTATATAAGAATGCAACTAACTACCAGTAACTAAGGGAACTACTACAAATACTTACTTAAACTCTAACTCACAACTAGGAGCCAAGTGGTTGGTTGTCGACAGATGTATGTATAGTTCCGAATGAAGCAAGTAAGAATGTAACTAAGTAGTTGAAGAATTAATCTAGTTGTCTCCAAAGCTCCCTGCCGCGCTACTAACATAGTTGCTTGGTGGACTTTCAGTTAAGAAATCATAATTAGTTGACTCAGGTAGATGAGCAATAGGGCCAAGATTATAGGCAGAAATGACTACGTTGGCCTGTTGATTAGTTGAATGGGAAATACTTCGAAAAACGGATACTTATTCGAACCTATTTCTCTATTTGCTATGAGCCAAGGAACGGATAGACAAGTGTAACTGTAGTAGTAGTAGTACTGCTCTAGTTCAAGTTTTCTACCTAGTTTCATCTGTATTTGTAGTATTAGTTTACAAAGGTATGTAGAGTTTCCGAATGAAGCAAGTAATAAGGAAGGTATCCAACTAAAGGAACAAGAGAAGAAGCCGGGGGTGGAGCTGTTCCTAGGCAATCTAATTCTTAGGCTTGGCTCCAAAAGTATCTCCCCTGTTAGTTCTTATCCCGAGTATAGGCTTGCCCCTCTTGTGGTTCAATAATCATAGTTATTGTAGTTCCCCTACTTAGTAGCGGTAAGTAAACTAATTCCACTATGAGTGGCTTGGCTTGGCTCTTGTATTCTTACTAAAGAGAACAGAATGACTAGACTCAAAGAGTAGGGAAAGAGACTAGAAAGAAGGTGTTAAAGCCACCTAACAACTACTAATGACCAAGCCGACAAAGGCAACGAAAGCAATAAACTCAATTCATATCTATTAATGGAGCTATGAGCAAGTCCAGTATTCAGGGCGGTAGGAGCCCTCAGTGAAACGGTAGCGCTGATCTCTCCCTCGATATCAGGTATTGCAGTATAAATAAGTGATTGTGTTGCTGCTGTTTCCTCGTTGACTCTATCAGTGAGTTCGGCTTCTGGGCTGGGCTGCTGTTTTGTTTTATAGTGGCTTTTCTGCTCTGTTCGTTTGTGCACTTATGGCTCTGGATTTGAGTCTATGGCGCGTTTACTCTTTTCTGTTTGTTCCTTAGTAAGATCTGTTTGTTCCTTAGTGAGATGAGCTCTGATCTGTTTCTGGTATAAAAGCATTAGTTTACAATCCATATTTAAATGAATATGAAATGAGTTATTCTCTGTGCTTTCCATAAGTATTAGGGAGTATGTAGCTCAGTTCTATGAAGGAATTATGTATACAAAAGCAAAGTGGTTGGCTCGGCATACAAGAGCACAGTGGTTGGCTCGGCATACGAGAGCAAAGTGGTTGGCTCGGCGAGTTGAAGACCGGAGAACATATTAGCTAGTAGAGACCTTAGAACATATTAGCTAGTGCAGAAGAACATATTAGCTAGTGCAGAAGAAGATATTAGCTAGTGCAGAGTTGAAGACCAGAGGAGTGGAATGAAATAAAGACACCTGAGTTAGGGGCAAGTAACCACTCAAAAGGTAGCCGAAACCCGACAACTGAGGTATGCTAAACCTGATCATCAAGAAAAGGTGATGAAAGCCTACAGAATGAATGTGCATTTGATTACGAAAGATCAGATGAGTCAGATGAGATAGCTCCTCCTTATCTTAGAAGAGCATCCGGTAGAAATCATATAGAAAGAGAAAGAAGAGCATCCGGAAAGATCAGATGAGATCGCTCCTCCTTATCTTAGAAGAGCATCTGGTAGAAATCATATAGAATAGAATATCGAAGAGCATCCGGAGAAAAACAGAATAATGAGAATAGAATATCGAAGAGCATCCGGTAAAAAGCACTTCAGTAGTTAGAAAGAGAGAGACAATTATCAAAGATGCAAAAAAGCGAAAGAAAAGTACAATTTAGCATGTACCAACTAAGTAGATGTTAAGAAGGAGAAAATAGAGGATAATTGGAACGAAAAATCTCTCTTCTTAATATAGGATAACTGATTTCACTAGGGAGGAAAACGGATTGAACTATTGAGCTAGCACATAGATGGGTAGGCTCGGGAAGATAGAGTTAGCCCTTATGAAAATAGAGGATAATTGGAACGAAAAATCTCTCTTCTTAATATAGGATAACTGATTTCACTAGGGAGGAAAACGGATTGAACTATTGAGCTAGCACATAGATGGGTAGGCTCGGGAAGATAGAGTTAGCCCTTATAGTAAGTTGGCGAAAGTCAAGAGATCACGATAGAATAGATAAGTTCTTGGCTTGGCGCGTAGGGGTCCTGTTGTGCCGTGTGTTTGGAATTCGAAATTGGTCCTGTTTTGCCATGTGTTTGGAATGATAAGAATAGGGCTAGAAATGCCGTATTTCTCACTTTTTTATTGTTTGAGGTCAAATATGACATTTGCTACCCCATGGGGGGGCAAAAGGGGCATTCTGAGGGGCGTAAAATCATTAATTTATGGAGGATTTCAGGCTCGAATACGGTACTCTCGGATAGGTGGGGCGAGAGACAAACAACTTAGTTTGGAAAACCATCAAAGAAAATCCAATCAATTATCAATTTACAAAATATGTGAAAAAGAACTCATCTACCCTACTAAATGTATACTAAATTCTACCCTACTAAATGTATACTAAATTCTAGATTATCTTATTATAGGATTACTGATAAAACTAGGGATGAAACAACTAACAACAAGAATCAACCTAGCTACTAGAAACTCAGCTCTGAATTCCAACCCTTATAGTAAGTTCGCAGGGAAAACAGGCTTCGTCGTCCGGGATGAAACAACTACTATAAAGCTGAGCTAGGCAGAACCAAACCACTAAGAACCGGTCTTCACTCACTTACTTTTAGATTTCAACCACTGCCAGCAAGCCTGAGAGCACTGCTAAAAGGACTAAGGCACCTAACAACCAATCTGCACTAACTTATCGCAATTCCCAAGTTCCCCCACCAGTTGATCAGACTACAACCACTGCTACTAAGGCTGAAACCCGAGCTAGAACTGGATACTTGCACCAACCACTGCATCTAAGAACCAAACCCCTTATTAGAATTTCCACAAACGCCTGCTGGTCGAAACTCCATCTCCGAATTCAGCTAGTCAATCTCAGAATCAAACTACTACTGTAAAGACTGAAACAAGCGAGTGTAAGACTGATACCGGGGGGGAGTAGTCAAAGAATAGAACCACAGCTTCCAAGCCTGATACTGGGTAGTTAGAGTATGGGATGTCAAAGGAAGGTCTCAGGCTGGCTCTAGGTAGTATGAGACTTAACCCAGTGGTAGCTAGTAGGGGTATGGCTCCTAAGTACTCAGACTATTGCTATGTAGCGGCGGTCTAGTAGCTGGTATTGGTGGCTAAGGTAGCTAGCTTGATATTGGTAGCCTAAGGTATCTAACCAGTAAATCCCAATCTTCACTCACTTACTTTCAGACTTCAACTCAGCAGTCTAAGCCAGGAAGCTAAGCTATATGTACTGAATGAGAGAATTCAACCGGGTGGTCGAGGGCCAAGCAACGGCGTAAGACGTTGGGCGGCAGCAACAATACTAGATATTATGAGTTATAACCAAGTCCTGTGTTCGGGAGCTGCTAAGGCATACAATGGAGCTAGCAAGGCAAAGAGCGAAACCAGGTAGTCAATGAATTGAACTCATCAGTAAGTAGTCTAACATTCCCCTATTTCTTAAGTCTTCCACCATTAGTAAGTATGGAACTAGTCCACAGCAACCTTAGCTACAGGTAGTAAGCCCAGAAGTAGGCTAGTAACTCCGATCTCTACTATTTGCAATGAGGCAAGGCCAAGCAACGGCGCAAGCCCTTAAGTAATTGCAAGTCACTACTAATGTGTAGCGGCAGCGTGTTGCCCGTGTTTCGTGAACTTTTCTTTGTTTTTGATCGGTCTATTAGGGGCCAATACACTACTAATGTTACGCTAAAGGAGCTCCAGACTTGGCTACCTTTTTTCACGGGTTTTGGTGACTCGAGTTAAGTCTTTTGCCGAATTACTATAAGGTCTGGTTCTAAAGTAAGGTCTAGGTCGGGTTCATGTGTTAAGCAAAGAAAAAATTGATAACCTAAGTGGGCTTCTCCCCTACATAATTCTATCATATCATATTATAGGATTACATTGAGGATTCAACACCACCAGGAGCTGTACTCAAGGGATGAAACAACTATCGGTATTCCACAACTCCTGATGGATAGCTGATCTAGTCTACTCGATCAGAGATAGTAGTCAAGAGCAAGAGGAGAGGAAGCTAAGCTATAAGTGCTGAAATCCAGAATCAACCCCTTATTCTAATTCGACTCATTCTTTCCCTCAGTAGTCCATAAGCAGGAATGCAAGAATTGAACTCGGGAGGGATAGAACGGAACTAACTAAACTCAGACTGGAACTGGCAACTAGCAGCCAGTGATGCTAACAATAAGACTGAAATCACTGCCAACAAGAATGGAACTAAGGCCTAATATATAATGAAAGCTTGAGTTGAGGCCCTGATAGTAAGTTGTGAACTCATCGGGAAGAATGGAACTGGTGAGTGCAAGACTGATGCTAAGTAGTTACGGGCTGATGCTATGTAGTTGCAGACTTCAGCTGGGCCTGCTGGTAGCGAGTATGGGACTGCTAGGTATAGGTACTGCTGCTAGTGGGACTGGTGTTATGTAGCTAGGTTCTCAAACCACTACCACTGATTCCCAGCTTCTAACGGAGAAGATCAGAATTGACCTAAGAGGTGAGCTAGAGAGGATTGAACTCATAAGTAGTTAAGTAAGAATGACACTAAGTAGGCTAGTAGTAAAGGTATTAATTGAGCTAGTAGTGTAGTGTAGTAGTAAAGGTATTAATTGCCTGCATCTAGCCACTAAATCCAAGAGTAGAACCACTATAAACAAGAATGAAGCCCGGTAGCTAAGTAGCGGTCTTCTTCTCTGCATCTAGTAGTTCATTACGGAATTGAACTTAGTAAACTAGTTTAAGAGCGAGTCTTGCCTTTATAGCCAATAGTAGCCGATCCTTCTCCTGTTCCTGTGCTTGTTGAATACCAGTAGTTGTAGTGAATTACTATAAGGTCTTGTTTGAGTTGAAGACCTTTAGTACTTGTCTCGTTGCTTGGCTGCTAAGCAAGTAGGAAGTGGGCTGCTGGGCTGCTGGGCTGCTAAGTCAAAAGAGCTAAGCTACTCCGGCCGGCTTCTTAGTTTGTCTCTAAAGCTTCTGAGTTTGTATCTCAAGGTAGAATGCAAGAATGAAACTAGATCCAATAAGACACTATCTGAGTATTTAGAAGTTGCAAGTGGGAAAGTCAGAATGAAAGCAGTGGCATTAAGACTTAAACATGGCTCCTAGTAGACCAGACTTCAACAAGTTCCACCTATTCCCTTACTTGCCTATCGATTCCCTGGCTAGGGAAAGTATACTTAAGCCTGAAAGCAGTAACTCAAAGACTTAAAGCAAGGGTAGCTAGACTTAACCAAGGGAGTGTAAGTTAAGTACCGAAAGTAGGAATGTGACCCAGCAGTGAAAGAGTCAAACCAGTGAGTAACAGAGTGAAACTCATAACAACCGGACTTAAACAAGGGAGTTAACAGCCTTGCGGGATAGGATGGAACTAAGCAATCAAAGAACGAAACTGGTGCTAGCTCACTCAGATAAGAATTTACCTAAGCAGTCCAAGAATGCAACTAAGAGGTATAAGCCTTAACTCGATGAAACCAGCCCACCCGAGTCACAGAATGAACAAGTGAGTAGGAAAGTTCGAATAAAACATCTACTAATAAGAGCTAATAAGAGCCAAGCTCCTAGCTGTGAGTGTGAGTTTAAGACCGATAGTACTGCTCCTGGTGGTACTGCCCCTATTAGAGTTAAGTTCTAGCTCAATTACATCGACCCTTGTTTCATCTATTCTTAGGAGTAGTAGTTGCCATAAAGGGATAGAATGTCCCTAAGGAGTAACAGAATGGAACTGGTTTAGGTCTTATTCTCTGCATCTAGGATAAGATGAAGTCCTTTTGTTAAGCAAAGAAGAAATCGATGAAATCAAGGAATTGACCTCAGTAGGCAAGTAGTAAAGTAAGAGACAAACTCATAAGTGGGAGACCAACTTCTCATAAGTAGGAGGCCCAACTTCATAAGGTCGAATTCAGGGCCAAGCAACGGCGTAAGACCGTTGTGCGGCAGCTATGAAATAGGTAATTATAAACAAGTTATAAACAAGTCCTGTGTTCGCTAGTAAGTAGTAAGCCTTCAAGCACCAAGTAGTAGCTTAGCTTGTCTCTCAGGCAAGAAAGAATATAGCTACGATCAGAATGAAACAGGGTATAGTAAAAGAATGGCACTGGTGAGGGCAAGAATGAAACTAGAGCTACTAAGATGTAAGTAGTCCACTTAGTGGTAAGCCTACCGAAGCTACTAAGATGTAAGTAGTCCCTATTTATTAAGTCTTGCCAGCTGCTGGGTAAGCTAGTAGGAAACTCAGAATGCAACCAGGTAGCGAAAGAATGAAAGTAGTCTGTAGAAGCCTTACCCCCCGGGGGCTAGTTATAGAATGGAGCTAAAAATGAAACAAGTGGCACAGGGAGTGAGAATGCAACTGGGCCAACTACCCGACCCGAGTCTTACTTAGTTGCTTGGCAATTCTTATACTAGAGCTTCAGGCTTGTTGTTAGTGGTTTGATCCTGTTTCGGCGTTGCTTGGCTCTGATACTAACTAGTTGGATTCTTTTCTTAGTATAGGCTTAAAAGTCATACATAGGGAATAGGATTTCAAGTCATAGGTCTAATTCTGATACTGACTACCAGAACCAGTGCTATAGCTACTCGGACTTAAAGCGAGGGTAGCTGGTATGGGACTGATGCTTGGTAGTGGCAGGCTTCAGCTAAGGAGTGACAGGCTATCCAACCCGAGTCAATTGAACTCTTTTTCACATATTTTGCATTTCTTTAGAATTGATTCATCCCATTGGATTATTAAGTAAACTCTATTCTTTAGTGAACTACCTGGCTCCCTCTTTCCTTGCCTCAAATTAGGCTAGGCTAGGCATGTTCCTGTTCTTATTGAAGTTTCCAGTCCACCAAGCAACTACTAATGTTGCGCGGTAGCGAGTTAAACACTTACAGTTACAAGATCTGGCTCTTCATATATGGAATTGACTACCGATGCCCTATTTATAGCCAATACAAAGAAGAAGGTCTTACTTGATAGCTTAGCATAAAACCGTAAAGTATAAAACAAAGGGCATTGAACCATTCTTTGCGCAACCTGGCAAGCAACTACGTTAGTGGACAAAGCTTTTCTATAAGGGCCAAGCCGGCAATAAGCCCTAATTAATAGCTAAAGTGAGCTTAACCGTAGTGACAAACGCACTCTTCTGTTAGCGAGAGTGAGTTGCGGGATGTAGGATAAGAGGTATACCTCATGAAGTTCATAGTTTACAGCAGGGTGGGTAAGGTAAGCAATTCCAGGACTTGGTGAAGAAACGGAATCCGGGTTGACTGTTGCTTAAAGTAGTGGTCCAGTTCTGGTTCTAAAGTAGTAGTACAGTTCTGGTTCTCAAGTCTGGTGAGTATAGAGAGGCAAGCTAGTCTAGAGTCGAGGTCAAAGGAGGAATTTCATAATGAAACAAGAAAGTAAGCAAGTAAGAATAAAGTTAGATGAGCCGACGGAAGCAAGTGCAGAATTGAACTAACTAAACTCAGAATCAAAGTAGTGGATCCAAGACTAAAAGCACTGCTAACGAGACTTAAGCCAGGGAGTTAAGGAATGGAACTGAGGAGTTCAAGCCTTAAACTGGTGGGTAACAGCTTTAAACCCAGGGCAGAGAGAGGCAAGGGGTAAAGTGAGAATGAGCCAAGGAAGGGCAAGACTTAAGCACCTACCAGCAAGAATAAACCTAGGGAGTGGCAGAATACAACTACTAACTCTAAGACTTCAACAAGGGAGTTACAGGCTCCAATCAGTGCCAACAAGAATTGCACTTGGCAGTCACAGAACTCAACTCAGGAGTCAAAGAATTTACCTAAGCAGTCCAATAATGAAACCACTTTCCACCGATTCCCAGCTACTTGGGGTAATCAGAATCAAACTAGCCCTTATTATAATCCGAAGACTAAGACTGAAAGCAAGGTAGTTTAAGAGTAGAGCTAGCAAAAGGGATAGGATGTAACTAAGGAGCGAAAGAGCCAACCCACTAGCAACTAGGCTTAAAACAGTGAGTAAAAGCCTGAAACCGGTCAATCAAAGACTTAAGCTAGGGAGTGAAAGACTGAACCTGCCTTAAGAAAGTCAGAGACAAACTAAGAAGGTCGAATTAAAGAATTGGTTGCCCTTCTATTAAGTTGCCCGAGAGCGATGAGATCGAGGTCCGTTATGAAAGTTACGTTCTTGCCCCTTTTTTTAGTGGTCCTGTTTCATCAGTATTAGTTGCCAGAGCCCGGGGAGCAAGTATACGAGGATAGGTATGATAGTTGCCTGCAGCTAGTTTAATACCTTGTTTAATCAGTTCTCCTACTGGTGGTACTGCCCCTGTTTTGGTCCTTAAGTCAGGTTAAGGTTCTGTAGCTCCTAGTTGACAAGTTGGGGCAGGGCATTTCACAGGTCGAGGTTCAGTTGAAAGGGGAGTTTCGAGTTGTAAGTAGAAGGCTATGAAGCAACTTCAAGTAAGAATTGAGCTCTGTAGTCCAAGGATGAAACCAGTGGACAAGTAGAACTTACTATAAAGGCTCAGAATAGAGCTAGTCAATCTTAGAATGAGAAACCGGTGTTACTGAGGCTACAACCACTGCTACTAAGACTACAACTAAGTAATTCAAGACTGGAACTAAGAGTGGAACTGGTAAATCCAAGAATTGAACCTAGTAGATATAAGGCTATCGAAATCAACCTGTAAGTAGAAGCCTTAAGAGCATATAAGCGGAGTGAGAATAAAACCAGTCAATCAAAGGCTAAAACAAGTACAACTAAGGCTACAACCTGAGCTAGGCAGACTGATGCTGGTGCTCCTCGGAATGCTGCTAGTCAGGGGTAGAATGGAGCTAGTCTCGGTGTAAGGCTTAAAGTAGTGCTGGGCGGACTGAAGCTAAGGAGTGCAAGAATGCAACTATTGAGTATAAGATTAAGAGTGGAGCTAGCCATAACTTACTATAATAGCTTCTTCTCTGATAACTACTCATATGTTCTGGTGCCCTTATATTAAGTTGGTGAGCGAGGCAGCTGGGCAGCGAGTAGAAGGCTAGGAAGCAGGAAGGGGAGTTTAGAGTTGATAGTTGTGAGTTAGAGTTTAAGACCGGTCCCTTAGTTTTAGTGACCAGAATTGACCTAAGTAGTTAAAGTCGGAGAGTCAAGGTAGCTATTCTCAGCTATGGATGGAGGAGATCCAAATGAAACCACTCAGAGGCGAGCTGGAGAGGTAAGCTAGTCGTGGAGCTGCTAAGTTAGTTTTAAGAGCTACTCCGACCGGGTCTTGTTTGGAGCTCAGGTGTTAGTGTTAAGGCAATGACTTGGCTATCCAAAATACCAGGTTTTGGTGAACTGCTGTTCGGGGCTAGTAAGGGGTGTTCGGGGCTAGTAAGGGAAAGAATCAAACCGGACCTACTACTAGTGGAATATCCCTAGTTGAGTCTGAAGTTGATAAGTCAAGTTGTAGTCCTGTTGAATCAGTATGAGTTTCCCAAGGAAAAGAGGTAGGCTAGTAGTCAAGTAAGAATCAAACGACTTTCCCTGAGGCCAAACACTTAAAAGAAGTCACCAACTCTGTAAGATAAGAGAATTGCTAAGTACTGTTACTAGATTGGAAGAAACAGAATCTGCAGGAGCTAGATCAGGTACGAGTGGGAAGGAGAGAGAGGCAAGTGAAGTAGTGGAATTAGTTAGTAGTTGGCAGAGTAGAGGTACATGGAGTGTTGTAGAGGAGAGCCGAGGTCAGCTATGAAAGTTATGTTTCTAGTCGCTAGTTGAATTCTTATTAGTAGAAGGTAGAGAGGTAGGGTACCCATACCAGAGTTTAGGTTGGCAAGGTAGGTAAGAAAGGTAGAGAACTGGAGTGGTTAGTTGCTCTTATATTAAGTCTAAAGAAGTGAAGTACAGAATTCCAACCCTGTAACCCTTTCCACTCTAGTAGTAGCTTGACAGATTGGAAGAAACAGATTCATTAGCAAGGTATGATGGATACCGGTAACCAACCACCCATGGAAACTTGACTAGAATAGTTGTCGGAATAAACAGACTCCATTAGGACTCCGAAATAACTCAATTCTAATGTATTTATGCACGAGTCTTGCCTTTGTTGCCAGAGGGGCATTAATCAAGGGCACTGAACAAAGATCTTAAAGCAAGGGAACATGCTGTGCTTTTCCAACTTGAATTCTCTCTGTGCTTTTCCTACCTTCATTCTCTCTGTGCTTTTCCTACCTTAGCAGTGGTAAGCTTTCCCTTGTATGGGAGTTCTGGAACTAAACACACCTTTTGAATAGATAGATAAAAAAGACTAATATGATCTCGGTGTAGCGCCCCGAAAGTCAAGAAGAGAATTTAGTGAGGCCTAAGAGAATGTGAGTTCGACATGCAAATGTTGTGGTGCAGGAGATACAGCCTAAGGTACGTACTGTAGATGTAGCCTAAGAATTGCCAGTTGACAAAGTTCTTATTTCTTCAAGTCCTTATTTTGGTGTTCATCGCCTTAAAACTACCAGTAAAGCCAAGCTACTATGTGTTTGTGGTAGACAATAGGAAGTAGTGGGTAAGAAAGGATATGACACTGATTGAATTGCCTGGGAAACTGGTATTCCACTTGCATAACTTATTCTTAAGGGCCTGTACGGGAAACTATCTACTTTGAAGCAGTAAGTTAATCACCAGTTCATGTTCTAAAGTAAGGTTTAAGGCTGTTCTTAAAGACCAGATTAATAATCTGCCCTTATTGTAAGTTAACTTATAGTAAGTTGTTGAGAAAGAATAAGGTCTAGCTCGCTAACGAGTTACTGTTGCGCTAGGGTAGTTTACTTTCTTGTTTGGGTGGTTTCATTCCTTCAATTGACTAGCGGCCCTTTAGCTACACATTAGTAGTGTCTTGGCGGCTATGAAGTTAGTTACTAATGTTGAAGTCAGATAGGCCGGGCAAGCAGCTACAGTACAAGAGTGGAAAGGGAAAGATATATAAGTGGCTACTGTACTATAGCAAGAAATCCGAATTCAGAATTGTTGACAGAGGGCATAGATAGAAGCCTGAGTTCAAAGAGAATTGAAATTACTATAAGTCCAGTTAGAAAGTAGGGTGTTAGTCCTAGAATGAAACTAGTGTAACTCGTAGTTACTTGGCCCTTAGTGACTTGGCCGGGATGAAACTAGTATACGCTTGCCCGAAATGAAAGCAAAGCCTACTATATCTGATGAGCATCAAACCTTTACTACTATATCTAAAGAACCAGAACTGGAACAGGAGTAGGAAATAGAAAAGTAGTTGCCGAAGACAGGACTTAGTAGTAGCTTGTCCCTTTCCTCACTTAAGAACAGGAACTCGTATTTGCACCTAGGGATGAAACTAACACTCTTACAGGAGCAGTACTCAAGGTCTTCAACTCTCACAAGAACAGTACAACTACTAAAGGTCTTCAACACTCACTGCAGCTGCCTGAATAAGTAAGTGCCCTCTCACGCCAACACTGGAAACAGTACTATCGAAAACTGGGGTATAAATGGACATAGGTAGAAATTCTTTTTCTGGTCGAGTTGCCGAACACAGGACTTAGTTGGAGGCTTTGAAGCGGGAAGCCAGACACGGGGCTTAGCCGAAGAGTTGGGTCAAGCAAGTAGTTGATTTATAAAGAATAGAGTTGACCGGTATTGAACTAAAGAAAAGAAGAGAGTTGTAGAGTGGGCTTAACACTGTTGGAATCACCATAGTCAAAAGAAAAACGACTTCTCTTTCCCATCTACTGACTAAGTACACATACAGTAGCAAAAAACATAGGAGAACTGAATATAGGAGAACGGATGAAACAAGAACTGGAGCTGTCTCTTTGAACTCTACCGACCTAGTAGTTGAGTTTAGCCTTTATTAGTAGTGACTTGGCCCTCATCACTCACTACCCACTAGCTGCCCTGCCAAGCAGACAATCAAGATTCCATTCAGAATTGGAGCCAGTTGCCATAGTGCTAGTTGACAGAGGTATAGAAGCGAGAGTATAGGTATAGTTTGACCTTTAAACAAGTAGTATAGTAGTAAAGGAGTAAGCCCAGAGGAAGAAGGAAGCCCAGAAGAAGTAAGCCCCCTAGTGTTGAGTAAGCCCACTACTAGTTATGAAGTATAAGTTACTAGTTATGAACTCCGTTGGCAAGTAGTGAATTCAAGTCGGAATTAAACTCACAAGTAGTGAAACTAAGAATGCAACCCAGTAGTCTCGGGGCTAGTAGGTGTAAGGCTGAAACCACTGCTGCTAAGGCTTAAACACTGTCCGATAAGCCTGAAACAAGTGAGTCAAAAACAGATACCGGTGCTAGGCAGAATGAACTAAGGTAGATGTAAGACTGAACCT
>LVTN01002238.1:0-41120 GCA_001649415.1 Musa itinerans
AGTGGATCCAAGCCTGAAAACAGGTATACTCATTCTTCAACCACTGCATCCAATTACTTACTTCCTAAAACCAGTGCGTCCAGGGCTTGAGCGAGGTAGTTACGGAACCAAACAAAGGAGTCCCTTACTTATTCATTTCCAAGCCAGTGCTAGCAAGAACCGAACCACTAACAAAGAGACTGATGCCTAACAACCAGAACCAGTACTTTCCTACCGATTCCCTGCATCTGGAGTAGCTAGATCAGAATCAAACTCAGAGGTGAGCTAGTGGGCAAGTAGGGAGTTCCCTTACTGAATTTCTTCACTCACAACCAGTAAATCCCAGAATCAAATACTTATACTTAATTCCCCCTATTTCTTAAGTCTTCCCCGTATTAGAGTTAAGGTATTCAAGTAAGAATTGAACCACTGACAACAGGAATCAAATAAGACAACTGCTGCCAAGCCTGCAACTACTCCTACTTCTACTTGGAATGGAGCTAGTCTAGACAGTATAAGGCTAAGAATAAAACTAGTTAAACGAAGCCTTAATAAAGCCCCGAGTCAGAGGTGAGCTAGTATGGGTTTGTAGCTAGTGGTACTCAGAATGAAGCTACTAACTCAAAGAATGCAACTGGGTAGTCCAATAGGGGAGCTACTAAGGCTTAAAAACCGAACAACAAGCCTGATACTGGTGTTGCTCATCCTGATGATAGGTAGGCTCGGAATGAACCGAGTCCGGGAAAGCATTTAATCAGTTGCTGGGTAGTCAAAGAGTAGAAGCTAGCTAGCAAAGGGATAGAATGAGCTAAGTCAGTATCGGAATGTAGCTAGTCAATAAAAGAATGCAACTCCACACACTAGAACTAGTAATTGAAGAATGAAACCATTAACAACCAGGCTTCAACTAACACCGACTTACTAGAAGGGCTGATACTAGTTAATCCAAGGCTTAAACGAGGTAGTGCCTCTTATTAAGTTCTCTAGCTACTAACTACCAGAACCTGTACTTGCTCCTACCTTCCCTGCTTCTCTCCTACCTTCCCTGCTTCTTATATACATACTTCAGCCTGAACCCACTGCTAACCTGGCTGATACCAACAACTACCAGGCTGATCCTAGGCATAGGCAGCATTTAATCAGTAACACTCAACTCAATGACTTAAACTAACACCGAGCAGGCTTCACTCACTGACACCAGACATCAACTACTAGACAACGGATAAGAGTGAAACCAGGGCTACTCAGCCTGAAACTGCTGCCAACCAGAATGAGAGTAAAGGTAGCGAGACTTAACCCATAAGTGCCAGATACTTAAGGTCTAGCCAACCCGAATCCAAGGCTTGAATCGGTGCCGGTACTTACTACTTACTGTTGGTAGGTATGCTCGGACTGGGGCTAAGGAATCCAAGACTGAACCCTGAGCTAGGCAGCCTTAAAGCACTAACTCAAAGACTGATACCAACAACTCCAAGAATGAAAGCAAGGTCAACGAGAATGAGAGGAAGGCGTCAAAGACCAGTACTTATAATTCCACTGAATCCAAGACTTCAACCAGTGCCAGCGAGCCTGTTGCTGGGGATAGTCAGCCTGATGTTGAGTAGTTGTAGGCTTCACTCAGTACTGCTTGGGATGGAGCTAGTCAGCTAAGGTATTGATTCCCTGTCATTAGGCTTGGTATTAAGACTTCAATCAGTGAGAAACAAGCTATAGCTACATTATCCCTACTTACAGTGAGAAACAAGCTATAGCTACATTATCCCTACTTCTAACCTGTCTGCAACTTACTAGAACTTCAATTAACACCCAAACTCAGTCACTCCACTCTATTGGCTATCCAAAAACACGGGAATTAGTGAACCGCTTGCCGGGCTGTTTTGGTAACTTTCCTAGACTCTCACTACAGTTCTCTTTCCACTCATAAGCCCTTATTCGAATTCGTGAGCCTGCAGCTGGGTTAGATGGGCAATTAATCAGTTTCGGTAGCTGGGCGTACTGGTGCTAGTGAGTTGGGGAATAGAGTTGGGTAGTTAGGGATTGAAGCGGTGTCTATTGATTCTCTGTGTGTTGGTCGCTAAGGTCTAAAACGACTGTTGCCAAGCCTGATGTTGGGTAGGCTCGGAATGGAACAGGGAATCGAGGTTACAGACTTCACCCAGGTAGCTAAGGTCTCTCTGCTGCTAGGACTGATGCTGGGTAGCCTCGGAATGGAACTATCGCTATCAAGACTCAAACCAGTGCCAACACAGGAGTCAAACCAGTGCCTAACAAGAATGAAACAGTGCCCCTATAGACCAAGAACTATAGCTACTACTACTTCAGACTGAAACCACTACCCTATTTATTAAGTCTTGCCCCGATCCATAGATAGAACTCACCAATTAGAGACTTAACGAGCACTTAAACTAGTCCTTATCGGAATGAAACTAGTGTAAAGTGAGAATGAAGTGATAGGAGCCATAGTTATTGTTGCCGAACACTAGCGGCAGGCAAGGGAAGCTACGTTACTTGGCTCTTAGTTTAGTTGAGAACTTGGCTCTTAGTTGAGTGGAGAGCCCACTCCTCTTCCTGTTGTTGTTAGAGTAGAAAGGAAAGTTTAGGGTAGCTGGGTAGCTGGGTGTTAGAGATGATAAAGTAAGTGTTTTAGATGTTAAAGTAAGTCAAGTAGATTTCCCTACTCTTGTATGGGAGCCTAGTTCAGGTATAAGAGATGCTCTAGTAGTAGTGGAGTAGTTTCATCTGTCTTAGTTGCCAGAGTAGTGGTTAGTTTACTTTACTAAGATAAGAATGAAGCAAGTCAGATCACCTATATCAAGAGAAGAGCCGAGCCAGGAGTTCTAGTGAAAAGTAAGAGAGGAGCCAGCTGCTTGTTTCAATAATTTAATAGGAGCCGAGGTGAACTCAAAGGCCCTTATTAGAATTCGATTGGACTCAAAGCAAAGAGACAAGCGTATACTAGGCTAGGAGCCAGAGTGAGATGCGGAGGTATAGATAAGAGCGAGGTGAAGTTTCCAGTGTAGTCGGTTAAGAAATCCCTGTTGAGTGTAAGTGGAATTGAATTATCAACTGCCCTGCCCTACTTATTGGTAAATGTTTGTTCTGGCTTATTGGTAAATGTTTGTTCTGGCCTGAAAGCAGGGTTCATGGAATAGCATAGGAGAACCTTTTGCCGACCTCTGTCTTCTGGAAGTGTATTGCCAGGTCCAGCGCATTAAGTATTACTAGTATGACCAGGCCCCACAGAAGAATTGGAGTTACCCTGCTCGCCTCGGTATGATAGATTAGGGTTCACAAACCTAGTCCTCTTAAACCATAAATACAGAATGAAACCATAAAGTAGTTGTTTGTCTCTTACTTTCCGGCCAAGGTGTTCGTAGTTGCTTGCACTTCTTAACCAACTTCTTTCTTCTTAACCAACTTCTTTCTTCCCCCAAACTTACAATAAGGGAACAACGAATAAGGGGCTACTTCTATAAAAGAAAGGAATGGAATATGAAGTAGACCTAGACCTAGACTAAAAGCAAGTACTTTACCTCGCATCAAAGCCGGTAAGAAAGTGTGGAGTACAGGGCAGAATATAGTACCAATGGCTTTTAAGCATCAGCAGTTAAAAGATCTGAAGTAGGAACAAAAGAGGATGCCGAAACGGGATCTTCAACCAACCGAAGCCGAATCCACTCTCGAAGAGAATATAGCTCTACTCTTATTGCCTTATTGATCTTATTGTATTTATGCAGCATCTGAATTAGGATCTTCAGCAGGAAGGGAAGTTGACCGCGGAAAGGGTGTTGGTGAAAGGAAAGGACTAGAAACAGGAAAAGCACAAAGCAGATAAGTAACTACAAAAGGAATAAGTTGAAACAAGTATTTGTTGCACCAGTCCTGGGTTTTGGAGCCTTGTTTCAAATCCGGAGTTTGATCCTGTTCCTGTTCTTGTGAGAGTTGATTTCTTTGTGGAATCTGTATTATAGTTGACCTTCTATTAAGTAGCCCGGGTAGCAAGTAGTAGAGTAGTTGTATCTTTGCTTTGAGTGGAAGCGAGCTAGTAGCAAAGGAAGAATCCAACTCAGCAGTCCAAGAGTTAAACACCTAACAATCAGACTGAGCCAAGGGAGTCAAAGGATGGAGAACAAGTGCAAGTGAGACACCAACTAGTGCTACTGATGCAGAGATTAGCTAGTAGACAGAGTAGAGGTAGGCTTGGGAAGCTATGAAAGTGGATGGAGTTATTGACCCAACTAGTAGTAGTCCAGGTCGAGGTAAAGTTGAAAGTGTAGTTCTTGACTCAACAGGTAGTATAGTAGTCTAGTGTCCGTGGTCAGGGTATCTATTCTCTGATGATAAGAGCTGGTAAGAGAAAGAGCTAGTATGAGAATAGAGCCAGTAAGAGAAAGCATTTAATCAGTACCAAGTACTACTCGGAATGGAACTACTAACTAAAAGAATGAATATGGTTCCCACAATTCCCCGCATTTAATAAGTTTCCCTCTGTATTCCGAATTTCTTAAGTCTTCCCTGTTTGTTAGTTGGTACTTAAGACTCCAGCTAGTGCTACTAAGAATGGACCTAGAATCTCATAAGTAGGAAAGTAAGAATGATAGGAGGTAGTTAAAGAACTGAACTGCCTCTAAACTAAGAGTGAAACCGGGGAGTTAAAGAATGAATCAAATAGTATAAGTAGGAGATGCGGAATTGCCTGTTCTTGTAAGAGACAACCTCAGAATACGGAATGCAAGAATGCAACTAACTACCTGTTAAAAAGATAAGATTCCCCGTATCTCTCTTCTAAGAATGAAACTAGTTTGTAGTAAGCCTTAAGTCAGTGTCCTGGTTTGGGAGCTAGTTAAACTCAGAACGGAGCTAGGTAGAAACAGGCTTGAAACACTGTCAGCAAGAATGGAGCTATCTTATGTATGAGTGTAAGCATGTTATTAGTTGCTGGGTAGTGGCAGGCTATAGCTACTACTATCAAGACTTCAACTAGGCAGTGATAGAACGAAACAGGGGTAGTTGCAGGCGGATGCAGTAGGGGCTAGTGGCAGGCTAAGAATTCCACTACTTCCAACCAGTCTTAATGGTGACTTCAGAAGCCTTAACCAATACCACGGATTCCCGCCTATGTCTCTTACTAAGATCAGAATCAAACGAGGTAGTATAAGCCTTAAGCCCAGAGCATCAGTATCAGAATGGGCCTCAGTAGTCACAGCCAGAAAGGGATAGAACGAAACAGTAGGGTAAGCATCTAGTACTGGTTAACTTACTAGAAGAGCTTCTTCTCTCCGATGTCTAGTAGCTGTTCAGGGTATCTCTATTCCCACATCTGATATAGGTGTTAGTAAGACTGATGCTGGTGCTAGGCAGACTGAAGCTAAGCACACCGAGAATGAGCCAAGGCAGTTCAAGAATCAAACTCATAAGTAAGCCTACCAATCAGCAGTCAAAGAATTGACCTCGCTCGGGTGAGTTTAAGTTCTTTTGTTTACTTACTTGCTTGTGAGGCGCGGGTAGTTGTGGAAGCCCTTAAGTTCATGGGTTAGAATTCAACTCTCAAGTGGGCAAGTGGTAAAGCAAGAGACAGGAAGAATTCCGCAACCAAGCAAGGCTTATTGAATATCCCCAGCTCAATTACATCGACCCTTGTTCCTGGTCATAAGTAAGGAAAGGAAGCATAGTTACTTGGCTATTAGTTGAGTTGATAGCCTACTACAGTTCCTCTTCTTGTTAAAGTGTAAGTAGTTCTCCTATGATTAGGCAAGGGAACCAGTTTCATCTGTGTTGTCGGTGGAAAGAGAGCTGTAGTGCTAGTCTAGTTCCGGAACTTATAATAACTGGTATTCAAGTATAGTTCTTGTCCCTTAAAGCAGTATGGTAGTCTAGTCCAGAATCCATATTTGTAGTAAAGTAGTTCAGAGTCAAGAGCCATAACTCGATTAGTTAACTCCGGTAGATGAGCAATAACTTTCTTTGTTTACATAGTTAGATGAGCAAGATCAGAGGCCGGGTGCTCAATTGTAAGAACGAAACCCGGGAGTGCCTTATAGTAAGTTATTGAACAGGTTTACATAAGGCTAAGACAAAGGAGGAAGGTTAAAGAATCAAACTCAAACCAATAAGACTCCAACCCCTTAGCTTAGCATAATTAGTCCAAGAATGAAACTCGGTATGACCAGTCTTATGCATCTAGTATAAAGCAAGTAAGTATAAGACTAGTTGGACAAAGGCAAAGAAAGCAGATAGGAGCCAGAGAAGAATTAAGGTATAGTTGACTTAGGTCTAGTAGCAAGAGAGGAGCCAGTTGTCATAGGTATGATAGTTGTCAGCTGCCTGAACTTATAAGTACTGGTGACTCGAGTCGGGTAGTTGGAATTACTTGTAGTAGCTTTGAAGGTAGGGTAGTTGGAATTACTTGTTGCTTGGCCCGCTCCTAGTATCTAGTATAAGATAAGAATTCCACCAGTCAATCCAATACTATAGCTTAGAAAGTCAAGCCCGAAGCCCTATTATAATCCGGCACTATACCAAAGATTCCCTGCAGCTAGTAGTAGTATAGTAGAAGGCTAAGACTGAGCCAAGGTAGTTACCAGAACGAAACAAGGGAGTCACAGTAAGTATCAGTTGCTAGGCACACTCGGAATGGAGCTACTAGGGGTCTAAGCTCACCCCTATTAGTAAAGGCAACATTATCCGTTGCCCCTTATTCTAATTCGACTCCAACCAGGGCTAACGAGACTGAAAGCACTAACAACAAGACTGGTGCTACTAATCAAGTGGTACTGATGCGAGGTAGTTAAGGTATTGATACTAAGACTGAGGCTAGTGGGAGGCAGCATTTAATAAGTTCTCCCCAGGTGTTGCAGGCTTAGTTCCCTGCTGTATAGAGTACCAAGATCAGAATTCCACTCATATTACCAAGAATGAAAGAGTATAGCCTATGCCCAGAAAACGGAGAGCTTGAGAGTTGGAAACCAGTATTTACAAGACCAGTACTTATAATTTCCGGCCTTCGCCAGCCTATGCTTACCTAGCTTGCCTACTTTCTATGTGGTTTTTGAGTTAGGTTAGTTTCAATAAGTATGAGTACGTAAAAGAATAGAACTAGGAAGAAAACGACTTCGTAGAAGAATCAACCTAGGAATCCAACTAGTAACTAGCAGAATGAAACTCTAACCCAGGAAGGTGGGAATGAAGAATGAAACCCTTAAGTAAATGAAATAAGTAATTAAAGGAATTCAACCTGTGAGTATCCGCTAAGTAGTGGAAGTGCTCTAGTGGAAGTGCTATAGTGGAAGTTAGCCTACCTTTCTGTACCCCTTAGTTGCCGCTAGTTCTATCATTTCTATTCAGTTTACAAGTACCAGAACTTATAATAACCGGCGATCCTTACTTGCTAGGTTGAGTCTACCTATCTCCTTCCGGGCATGCTTGCCTGCGAGTTAGATCCTGACTACCCTTACCCACATTGCATATCTCTTGTTCCACCCTTATACTCCTTACTCATATTCTTATTCCATTAGTTTCTTATATTATATTCTAGTATATTATATGTTAGTATTAGTATATTATATGTTAGTATTAGTATATTGTATGTTAGTATATTATATGTTAGTATTATTGGTAAGATCTGGGGCATATAGATATCTGAATTTGTGTTAGATATAAGAACCATAATTAAGAAGTCACTGGGCAGTAAACGTTCATTTCAGACTGGAACCTACAACTAGGACTTTCCCCAATGCCCTAAAACCTCGCATTACTTTCTCTTACTCTTTGGCTCCAGTTTCTCGTTCTGCTACTACTGAGCTCAATGCCTTGCCTTATGTGGGCAAGTAGCACTCTTTGTTTTTCTAGCTTTCTTTAACCGAACCCTTCCACTCACAAAAGAAAAGTAAGTGAGAATTTACCTATATCTCGTCAACCTAGTGCTCTTTCTCGCCAACACCCTAATGGAATTCTAAGTCAGCTATATTTCGTGCCAACTCAGCTATATTTCGTGCCAACATAGTTCTATATCTCGCCAACCAACCGAGTTGTTCTTGATTAGTTGAGGTGTATACGAGTAGTTTTATAACTAGCTGGGCCCTTGCTGCCCTGTAAGTAAGTAAGTATAGTAGTGGCCTGGTAGTGGCCTGGCCTTGCTGCTCGAGTGAGAGTTTCATACCGGCAGTAGTAGGAATATACTAAGTCTAGTTCCAGTGGAATCCCAAACTAGTAGTTAAGAATTGACCTAAGTAGTAAAAGAATAAGAATGGAACTACTGAGTAAAGAATTGAACCAGCCTCAGGTAAAGAGGTAAAGAATTCAAAAAGTAAGTAGAAGACCAATAATTGAACCCGAACTTAAGTACTGGACTTATAATTCCTGGTCGGAAAGTAAGAAGAAAAGTAGTAAGTAGACTCAGAGACTTAAGAATATCCCCTGCCTGAGTTAGCCAATAAGAATGCAACCACTACCAAAGAGTTGAGATAGCAAGAGGGAGAGGCTAGCGAGTAGTTAATTACAGAATTGTCCTAAGTAGTCAAAGAATCAAACTAGTGCCTATAGCTCCTAAGATCAGAATGAAAGTAGTCAATATCAGAATGAAAGCAGGGAGTTACAGAACCAGTGAACAAACAACAAGACCTGAAAGCAGGGGTAGCTAAGGTAGCTAGCTTGATATTGGTAGCCTAAGGTATCAAATCAGTAAGTGGACGGCTATAGCTGCTACTTAAGATGTTTTCGAGAGTTATTACAAATTATAACCAAGTGACTGATTAATTGGCCCTTAAGTAATTTGAGCTAGGCACACTTAACTACAGAGCTAAGACATCTAACTACATGCCTGATACCAACACAACTGCAAGACTTAACCTAGACTTGAAATAATTGGCAGCATTTAATAAGTAAGTCCCCAACAGATCAAACTAGAGAAGTAGTTACAGGCTCAAACCGGGTAGCCTTAATAGGTAGGGGAGTTGAACCGGTGCATCCAAGCCTGCTGCTGGGTAGTTAGGTACTGATGCTATGGGAGTTGACTTACTTGCTTGGGTTGGGTGGATAGGTATGAGAGTAGCCGGCAGTTAGTAGAAGAATTGACCCACTTATTAGAATCCGGGTATTTCCAACCAGCAAGGGAATCCCTAGTGCCAGTTATCAAGTCAATTCCGAGTCCTGTTCTTGTTCTAAAGTCAGGTTAAGGTAAGGAATGGAGTGGAACTAACAAGAATGCACCTAACTAGTCAAAGAATCAAACAGGTAAATCGAAGCCTTAGTAGAAAACAGGTAAATCCAATCCATAGTTATTAAAGAATAAAGTACTGGCTTTGAATGAGTAGAAAGAGAATAAGCAGTGCCTGTTACAACAGTTATCAAGTATGGTTATCAAGTAATCTAGGTAGTCCTGTTCTAAAGTATGGTTATTATAGGTTGGCAAGGGAAGCTAAGCTAGAAGTAAAGTACTGATGTGAAGAATCAAACTAAGCAGTAAAAGAAGCAGTAAGTCATTAAAGAATTCCAATAGTAAGTAGAAGGCGAGTAAGCTAAGCTATAAGTAAATAAGTCCAGAATGTAACTAGTAGGGGAAAGAATGAATCGAGTAGTAAGCCCATAGTTATGAGTAAGCCCGGTCAGAGGTAAGCTTCCATTAAGGGAGTTGAGGCCCGTCAGAGGTAAGCTTCCATTCTGTTAAGGGAGTTGATAGATTTCAGTTTCTTTCTTGTTGGTAGTGCCAGAATAATCTGCCCTTATTCGTTGTTCCCTCTCTCAGAAGTTTCGACAAGGAAAGCTGTTAGAGCGGAGTATTGATAAGTTGCAAAGAGTTCGGCTAGAGAGGAAAGGCAGGCGAGTTTACTTACTTCAATTGACTAGCTAACCTGCCCAACTTACTAGAAGGGTTGGAATGCAACTACTGTTTACAGCCCCTTAAAGTAGTGGTAAAAGTAGCTAACACCTCTGAGCTGGAGAGGCACAAGGGAATCCAGAAAGAAAGAAAGAAGAGCAATAAGCACTAAGCACTAAGGAAAGAAAGAAAGTGTATTTTGGTATACAACCAGTGCATCAATGAAAGCAAGGGTAGTTACAGGCTTAGTGGCCCTTATATGAAATCCTTGGTGGGGTAGGCTTCAGTGCTTTTGTTTACTTACTTGCTTGCTTGTTTTACTTGCATCGTATTAAGAAGATAAGCTCTTTTCAAATGCCCACGTAGCGCTAAAGGGAATACAAAAGTCAAGGCTATAGGAAAGAAAGAGGAGTGAATTACTGGTAGATAGGAATAGCAGTCTCATCAGCAGTAGCGGTTAGGATTGGAAGGAAGCAGTGAAAGACTCAAACCAGTGCCATTGGTTTATTTCTTTTTCTTACTAGTTAGATTCTTTACAGTAGTGGGGTAAAAGACTTGAAGTCAGTAGCGCTAGCTTGATATCAAGGGTGTCGAGCAGAGAGACAGTAGTCAAAGGCTCATATGCCGGGGCGAATTCCATGGTTCAGAACTCACTGCCGCTACACAAAACAACCTGCGCGTAACTTACGTAGTTACTTGGCTCAGCACCTGGGTTTTTGTTTCAAGTATGCAACTTCCTTGCTTTAGTATTTAGTTAGAGTTAGAGACTTATATTCGTTAGCGGAACTCTCCCACTTATGTGCTTCTTTAATTATTCGATGAGTAGCTATAATAGTAGGTGGTATGATGGACTTATACTAGTAGTGATATGATTTAGGGCATTAGAATACTTAGAGTAGGTAGTGCATTACCATACTTAGAGTAGTAGTAGTCAATAAGGAATGAACTCCTAAGTACTTAGAGTAGTCAATAAGGAATTAACTCCTAAGTCACGATACCAGGCTGAGCATACTCACACTGGAAAGCAAGATTGAAACACATAAGTCAGAGGAAAGGAGTCACCCCAGGCACTTATTAGAATTCGGAAGACCTAAGACTGAAAACAAGGCATTAAGAATTTACCTAGGTAGAAAAAGACTGAAACAAGTGTTACCCAGACTGATACTTAGCATAGGCAGACTGATGCTAGTGGTGCTGATTCCCTACATTCCCCCCGAGTCTCCGATGCTCTAGTAAATGGCAGCTGCTAGAATAGAAGTAGGTGTTACGTGAGAAAGTAGGTGTTAGCAAAGTTAGAAGTAGTATACGCTTGGCCCAGTTAGTAGTTAGTAGATCCCTTATTCTTAGTATCTTATTTGGCTTTCAGCACCTTATTCTTATTTGTAGTGGTTTCATTCTTTGACTTATGAGTTCTATTCTTAGTCGTCTTATAGTTGTTTCATTCTTAGCCTTCTACTTACTGGCGCACACTTGACTTGAAAGAAGGGTTTGCCAGCTAGTAGTATAGTATACGAGTAGTCCAGAGCAATTACTGTATTAGTTGACAGAGTAGAGGTTTAGTTGCCAGAGCTATAGGAGAGAGATAGTGGAAAGTCAGAGTACTAAGTGGTCAAAGAATTGAATTAATAGGTGAGCTAGTAGGCAAGTACAAGTAGGAGACCAACTAAGGTAGTAGAATGGAAGTAAAGGTAGTAAGCCTGATGGGCGCTCTTACAGTATGGGACTGCTGCTACTAAGGCTTGAACTTGAGCTGGGCAGTTAGTATCATTCACTGCTGCTACTGATTCTCTGTTGGTTGACTGAGGTCTTGGTATGTAGAGTAGCTAGTAAGACTTAAACATGCCCCTACTAGGCTAGGTATTTGTACTACTGGTACTGAAGCTCTGTAGCTAGGGTATCCGTTTCAATTGCCCGCTTCTTATGTATTAGGCCGGATCTCGCTCATTCCTCTGTCTCTGTAGACTGCTAGTGGTGGCTTGGCTGCTTGGATGCTAAGTTCAAATAGCTCTACTCCGGCCGGGCTAGCTCCTCGCTTGTTTACTGACTTGCTAGTTAGGAGTTAGTATAGGTATGCTAGTTGACAGCTGCCAGTGGAATGAATTATAATAAGGGGTTGCATAAGTTCACCTATAGAAAGAGAAGAGCCAATAGGAATCAAACAAGTAAGAAGAGGAATAGAGGAATTTTAGATGTATTAATTCTTAGAGGAAAGAGAGTTAGGTATGTGTTCTTAGTATCGGATCAGAGTTTAGGACCACTGAGGTATATAGTATAGTTATCGGATGAGAAAGAGCGAGCAAGCTTAGATGCGGGGGAAGGAAAGTAGGAATGCACATGTTACTAATAACTACGTTGGTTGGCGGTTAGCGAAAGCGAGGTCAACTCTGAGCTGAGTCCTGTAGAGGCTTGAGCAGGTACAGTGGCAGAATATCTTATACCCACAGCCTGGTGCTCTAGAGTTATGAGCAAGTCCAGAAATTATAAGTACTGGCCTACTTTAGAAGAGAGGTATACCGAATGAAGTTCATAGTTTACAGTTGCCATAGGTATTGTAGCCGGAAAGTCTATAGTTCTAGTATCGAGTCCATAAAGAGTTCTAGTATCGAGTCCATAAAGTCAGTATTGCCAGTTTCAAGTTAGGGTATTGCTAGCAGCGATTCCATTCTTCTTGTCGTGGAGATGAGTTCGGTGCTCTAGTTTCATCCCAAGTATCATCTGTGTTTGTAGTAGTGACTTGCCCCGATGATAAGATTTAGTCAACTGGTTCTCTTTCTTTCCTTGCCGACCTCCTCAGGTGAACTCGACTCTTCCTCTCTTGTAAAGTAGGAATAAATGAATAGGGTTTCCTTACCTATCCTCTGGAATTGCTATCAATATGTTAGGCGAAAATGCACTCTACCAGTACTTAAGTTCGAGAGTTATCTTAATGGTGAATTTCCAGTAAGGGAGTTTCCCCTGCCTTAAACAGTGAGAAATCGGCATTCATTCTTGCTCAGGCTTGGCTTGGCTCTACCAGGAGCTTAGGACTTGAGAGTTGAGGACCTTATAGTCAGTTTTGCCCAAACACAGGGAAAGTGGTTTCATTCTATTCCTAGGCGAGGGTAGTTTACTTACTTCAATTGACTAGCAGACCTAGTTGAGTCTTAAGTTGACAAGTATAGTAGTAGTCCTGTTTCATAAGATAAGATAAGGGACCAAGCAACGACTATAAGTCCAGGCCCAGTGCCAGTTCTTAAGTATGGTGAGAAGAGGCACTTATAGTAAGTTGATAAGCTATTAAAGTAGAGTTCTTGCCCAAACTAGTAGTAGAGTACTTTCATAAGTAGTAGTAGCAAGAGGAGAAGTATGATAGTTGACAGCAGCAAAGCAAGTGGAATGATTTGTGGCAAGAAGAGAAGAGAGCAAGAGGTATAGGAGAAAGCAGCAGGGCTTGTTTCAATAAGTAGGCGTAGTAGTTATAGTAGCTTGAGTGGAGGCTCTTATAGTCATTGTCTTCAAGTGCCGTTATTGTGCTCGTTAAGTCATGTAGCCCAGCTCTAGTTTCATCCCTATTGAAATCTTATAAAGAAGTTGTTTCAAGAGCAGGTGAGGAAGCAGATAAATCAAAAGGAAAGTAACCAAAACCTAGAGTGTCCAGAGAACCTGTTGACTAAAAAGAAGAAATACCTTTGAAAACAAGTACTAGATGCGGGGTGGGAAGAGCTCCCAAACACAGGGCTTAGTAGTGACTTGGATGATAGCAATTCTGGACTGCAGTACTGAGCCTCTCCTCTTGCTCATCTAACTTCATTCTTAAAACACATAGTAAGTAGGCAAGCGTATACTATAGTAAGTAGGCAAGCGTATACTGGAGAGAAAGTACCATTTACTTAAATTAAAGAATGGAAGTAAGTAGTTTAAGACAATGAAACCAGTAAATCATCAGTAGAAGCCGGAGCTAACCAATTACAGAATCCAACTAGTGGGTATAAGCCCTTAAAGCCAGGACTACATCTAGGCAGTAGTAGACTTAAACAAAGGCTTTCAGCACCTCTTATTAAGTTCCGATGCTAGGTATGCTCGGAATGGAGCCATATAGCTAGGGTCTCTAACAACTGCTACTAAGACTGGTACTACTGCTACTTAGAATGAAACCGGGGTAGTATCGGAATGGAGCTAGTGGGAACTTTACTGAATTTCTACTTACAATAAGGGATACTGCTTCCAAGCCTGATGCCACTGCTACTCGGCCTGGTGCTTGTTAGCTCGGGTATCTGTTTAAGGGTAGTAAGTCCGATGCTAGTCTTAGGTCTAGGCCACTGGATACATACTGAAGACTGAAACAAGTACTCATTAGAATGAAACCGCTGAATCCAAGGCTTAAAGCAGTGCTAGTAAGACCTAAACCAGTGAATCAAAACCAAACACTGCATTCCAAGCCTGAGAAAGTGTACAATCAGACTGAACCTAAGGAGTCACAGGATCAAACCACTAACAGCCAGAACCAAATCATTGACAACCAGGGGCTTCAACCAGGCTATCTGGCAGGGGGTAGAATCCAAGACTGAAAGTAGTGCCAACAAGCCTTCACTCGGTAGCCAACCAGACTTAAAGCAGTGCCAGGCAGACTCCAATCAGTGCTGGCAAGACTTCAACTAAGTCAACCAAACTTACTATAAGGGCAAAGAATGGAGCTAAGCAGTCTAAGGCCAACTGGAGTAGAGCCAGTAGTGCTAGTAGTGGAAAGTCAGAGACAAACTCATATGACTAAGAATTGACCTAGGCAGTTACAAAAAGAAACTAAGCAGTCGAAGAACGAAACCAAGAGAGGGCTTGTCTACTCCTACTCAGAAGGGAGCTAGGTAGAAACAGGCTTCACCCGGGCATCATCAGACTAAAACTAGCTGCTAGCAGCCCCAGACCTACTTCTCAGTGCTTAAGACTCCAACACTGCCCTAGTTAGGATGAAACCAATGCCAACCAGAATGAACCTAAGCCGGCAGGGGATAGAATTGAACTACTAAGTATCAGAACGAAACCCACTAGTACCAGGCTAGTACCAGTGTTACTCGGGCTTTCACCGATGTTGCTTGGACTGCACCTAAGTAGTTTTAGAATTCAACCACTCCACAGCAACCTTAGCTACAGGTAGTGAGAAGAAATACTGACTTCGCATTACACTAAGAATGAAACCACTAACAACAGGAATCAAACAGTCAAGCATCAGACTGAAACCGGTGGATCCAAGGCTAAAACAAGGGATCGGCAGGCTATAGAGCTACTACTAGAAAGACTTCAACCGGGTTAGCTCACTCAGATCGATCTTAGGTGTTACAGAATGAAAGTAGCCAGTGGAAGCCTTAGAGCTAGGGGGAAGCTAGTGAGTAAGACTAAGAATTGAACCACTGATACAAGGAATGGAACTCAGTTGGAAACTAGGCGCAAGTCAGATACAAACTCATAAGTAGGAAAGTAGGATACAAGCTAGTAAGTCCAAGAACGAAGCAGTGCACTACTAAGACTTAAACCAGTGGTAGCTATTGCCTGCATCTAGTATTGGTGTGTTGGTCTTAATTCCCCGATCATAGGGTCTAGTATCAGATCAAGCCTCGGCTAGGTAAGCAGTTAGAATAGAAGGAGGTGTACCAAAGTCAGAAAGAAACTAGTTAAAGAGTGGAGCAAGAACTTAAGTACTGGAGTCTAACATTCCCTACTTATTAAGTCTTCCCCTCATTCCCCTATTTCTTAAGTCTTCTCCTCAGTAGTAGTAGAGTAGTTTCCTAAGTATTTGTTTACAAGCTGCCCTTAAGTTAATGGTCAGTTCCTTTGCCACTTATATATTTTCAACTACTTTTCTATTTCCTACTCCCGTTCCAGTGATAGTTCTCAAGTAAGCTGCTTTCGGGCAACTTATTACTTACTTGAATTCCAATTCTTATCTTTTCGGAGAAGGTATTTCTAAGTTGGGGTTGGGAATAAGGAGTACTGAGTTGGTTTGCTACTAGTTGTATCCCGGTAGTTGTAGTCCAGGTAGGAGCTGATTAATCACCCTTATATTAAGTTGTAAGATTAGCCTCATTCTTTTAATAGGAACCCAGAGGTCTAGTAGCAACAGTAGGAGTGAGTTCTAAGGTCAAGTTTTGGGGCAGGGTAAGAAGATAGTTGTACTGGTAGTAGTAGTCCAGTGGAATCAGAGGTGTAGTGGAGTGGTAGCGTGTCTGCTTGTCCAGGTAATCAGAAAGGGGAGCAATTAAGTAAACTGTTCGCCAACTTGTATACGAGTAGTGGAATCAGTAGTTGTTAGTTTAATCCCTTTAGTACTGCTCCTGTTCGAGTTATAGTTAGAGTTTAGTCTGAAGTTGACAAGTAGTGATCTGGTTCTGGTTCTTGTAGTTATCAAGTAAGTAGTAGAGTAGTCCGGAGTTAACCTAATTAATAGCTTAAGGAGCGGTTCCTAGTGGTATAGTAGTTGCATCAGTATTTGTTAGTTGACCTTATATGAAGTCGCACTAGCTTAAGGAGCTGAGCTAGCAAGTGAAGTTGATTCATAAGTTGTAGCAGCCCAGTAGTATACGAGTAGTCTAGTTGTTTGTAAGCCACTATTTAGTAAGTCTTGCCCGAAGTTATGAGCAAGTGACTGATTAATTGGCCCTTAAGTAATTTGAGCTAGCACCAGTAAGTAGGCAAGTTAGAATGCACCTAAGGAGCGGCAGAATAGAACTACCTTACACTACTCAGAATGAAGCTAGTTGATGTAAGGCTTTAACCCAGTGCTAGCCCTTATTAGAATTCCTCAGACTAAAACTACTCCTACTTAGACTCAAACCACTAAAAACCAGAATGAGACTGAAACAAATAAGTAAGCACGAGCACTTCAACAAGTATACGTGGAATCTGTATTAGTAGTAGCCTTTATTGTAAGTTTGTTTGACTTGAATCTGTATTTAAAGTATGAGTTTACAGAGGAGAGGTGAGCTAGTTGTAGACTTAGATCAGCCGGTTATTATAAGTTCTGGCCCTTATTAGAATTCGAAGGCTATAAATCAACTAGTAAGTAGTTGGGCCAAGTAACGACTATAAGTCCAGGTCCAGTGCCAGTGAAATCCCTAGTTCCTGTTCTCAAGGAAGCTGCAGTGAGAGTTTCAGTTTAAAGATAAGAAACAAAGGAGTTAGCCGGGGAAGTTGGTTTGCTAGAAGCAAGGTAAGAAAGATAATCACCAGTGCCAGGTCGAGGTCAAGTTTTAAGTGTAGTTGAAGAAGACCCCAATTATAAGTACTGGCTTTTCAGAGGTGAGCTAGTAGGATTGAACTAGCAGGTATAAGCCTTAGGGATAGAATTGAGCTAGTTAACCATAGAATGTAGCTAGTTAACCTAAGGCCAAGCACTAACACTAAGAATTGAGCTAGTAACAACTAGAATCAACCATGCAACTAGCAGTATTGAACTCACTAAACTCAGACGGAAACTCGCAACTATAAGAAAGGAATACCCTATTTCTTAAGTCTTCCCCGCAGCTATAGTTGTTGTAAGATTAAGAGAACTTAGTAAGTATCGGACTTTTCTCTTTCCCCTTGATCTCTTGCGACTCATAAAGTAAGAATGAACCTAGGTAGTGTCAAAGAATTGAACTAGCAAGTAGGGGAATGGAACTGGGCGGGCAGAGGAATGAGTAAGAATGGAACTAGTTAAACTCATGCTGGAACGAACTAGTCAATCTTAGAATGAAACCACTGATACCAAGACTAATAGTGGATGAGAAAGCAGCTCAGTTTACCAAGACTAATAGACCAAGTCCTGTTTAAGCCCTTCTTAACATCTACTGTGTTGGTATAGAAAAGATGATTTCTTTGATTTGATTGTTTTCCAAATGAGTGGAAAGTGACCCTGCTCTATAGGTATGATAGAAAGTGACCCTGCTCTATAGTTATTTCCCAGTCAAGGCAAGAAAGAAATGGATAGGGGAATTATACTTCTAGGGCAACTCCAGAGGTCAAAGAATGTCACTAGCCTGTGTCTAGTACTCATAGGTCTAAGTAGTCTAGTAGTCCAGAGCAAGAGGAGAGCCAGTACTTATAATTTCTGGTAGTAAACTCAGAATGCCACAAAGGAGTCCAAGAATGAAACTAAGAAGTAGTCTAGTAAGAGACCAACTTATAAGGTCGAATTCCAGAATGTCATTAGTAAGGGAAAGGCTGAAACCTGGTTGCTAGGTATGTGTATGTTGCTGCTAAGCCTGCTGCTAGTGGTATTGATTCCCTGCCATCAGTCCGGACACCTAGACTTACCCAAGGTAGTAACAGACTTCAAACCAGGGTAGCTCGTTCAGTTATTGAACAACCAGACTCCCATGACTCCCCTACCCCTTATTATAATTGCTGAAACACAGGGTAGCTAGACTTAAGCAAGGTAGTGGTAGGCTAAAGTAAGTGAGTCAAAGCAAGCTTGAGTTGATAGAGATTCGATGCTGTGGGTAAGTATAGGTAGGGTAGGCGAGTTTACTTACTTAGTTGCCTTTCTAGTAAGTGCTTTCCAGAACTTATAATAACCGGCCTTTCTAGTGTAAGTGCTGGTTGGATTATAATAAGGGCGAGTTTCATGAAGTTACTAGGGTAGTTCTTGTAACTGCTAATTCTTTTACAGCTAAAGATCCAGCTTTATACTCTGTTCCTGCTTGAACGCCTGGGCCAAGCTTATACTAAGTGCTTTGGGAGGCAAGGTTTACAATAAGGCTTAACCGAGTAGTAGGAATTCATCTCTTGGGAGGCGAGTAACGTCACTTTATGAACAGACCAAATTCATCGTAAAGGGCTGAAGGGGACTCATCGAACTGAAGGAGACTCATCGCTTGCAGCTTACTTAACTGGGAACCATAAAGATGTTTGGTTCAAATGCATGAGTTTGCAAGTTTCCTAGTTTCATGAGAGATTTCCCATCCAACGGGGGACAGATGAGCGGCCCAAAAAGCAGGACTTGTTAATAGTTATTACAAACTATTATTGTTGCTACCGCCGAACACATAGCTTATCATAACTCGCTATCACTTCGTTATTCCGACTGCCGCTAGAACTCGCTACCGCGCAACACGAACAAAGGACTTGTTTATAACTGGCTATACCCTTTCTATGCTGTTACTGCCGCACAATGGGCGTAGCCCATTGCTTGTCTATCCGTTGCTTGGTCATTAGTAGTTACTTGCCTCTTACGCCGTCGCTCCCTGCCGCATCACATTAGTAGTGACTTGGCGGTCGACACATTAGTAGTGTCTTGGCTGATGTTTTAGTGCATTTTAGCCTACTAACTTGAAAACCCTTGCTAATACTGAGCAAGAATTGACCTCTCCCTTTCCGCTTGCATCAACACCGGTATACTTAACAAAGCTTCTTAACCCGATCCTGCTTCAGCTCTTTAGAACTCCTATTTCATTGCACAGCTGAGGATACACATTCTCTGCTTCAGATCGGGATCCATAGCCACTTTGACTGCTTACTTTCCTTTTGAGTGTATCGAATTAACCTAACCGCATAGTAGGGCACAAATACCATCACTCTTTCGAGCTGAACTGAACTATCACTGAACTGCTTGCTTAGCGAAACAGAACGCCTTGAAGAATTTCTCTATTAACTTCACTGATGTGCATCTAATTGAGGAATTGAAACAACTCAACTACCCTTAGAGCACTTAGTCTTGCCCGGAACTACACTTGAATAACCGAACTCCACTTCTACTTTAACAAAAGAATCTCTATCTGGAAAATATGGTATAGAACATAGTAGATACACAGCTTCCCTTGATTCTTCAATAGGATAAGGAATAGGATGAAACTTGACTCTTTATTTGTTGCTGATTCTCTCGTTTACTTGAATGGAGACTTAACCGCAGGCAGATTCTCTTACTTAAAAAGAATAACCTATTTATACCTCGCACCCTACTCGGTAGAGCACCCTTCTTTATTTCTTTCTTTCCCGCCTTATAGCTTTCGAAGGAGTTATATGCCAGTTTCAACAAACAACTTAGAAGGGAAGGTGCTTCAAGCCCTCTATTGCTCATAACTCGCTCCTGCCGCCCGAAAGAAGGTGAACTCTTGTGCAACGGCTAACTTACTAAGGCAAACGTCTTGCTTCCTTGTTTATACTAAACTGCAGTGCTTAGCACTTTCATTCCACCAACCTCTGATCGCCCTTTACCCATACTGAACTCTCAAATACTCATACTGAACTCTCAAAAGCACTTGTTCGAAAGGGTTAACTCGCGACCTATCTATTTTGTTAATCCTGAGTGAACCTGTTTTTTGCTACCCAATTTCTCATCTATCGCGGTCAACTTCTCTTCCTGCTTCGATTGCTGCTGACAACCTTTCTGAAGATTCTTCTCTGGTCGACTTCAATTGACGACTTGGACCACAGTAAGAGTACTGCTTCAACGACGCCCTGTTGTTGCTAATACAGATGGATCTTATCTTCTTCTTTGCGCTCTTACTAGGTGCACTAAATGAAACAAATACATTAACCCTGTGGCTATAACTAGAGAACCAACCGGGTTGATTCTTGAGTTTGATAACTGTAAATCCTCTTCGTTCTAGTTTCATCAACGAGATCATCTGAGGTAGGAATTCTATTCATTAGTCAAGTTTGATACCTTCATGAGGCTCCTATATACCTTAGGTCTACTCAAGAATAAGCAGTGGCGCCAGGGAGAGTTTCCGGCTTGCAGACCGGATTGAGAGGGAGAGCACTTTATTGATTTCTTGATTGATTGATTTCTTGATTGATTTCAATCTTATATAAGATTTCATTATCGTAGGAATGTCTGGGTCGGCCCCTAAAGCAAGGGAAATGAAACAAACCCCACTGATGTCGGCAATGAGATCGAGGTCAGTTATGAAAGTGAAGTTGAAGTGCTCTAGCCCTTAAGTAATTGGTGAGCAACAGTCAGGTAACCAGCCAGGTAGGTAGCTCCTTCTCTTCAAGTAATAATTCTTAACAAGTAAGTCAAGGAAGAAAACCAATGGACTGGGTATCCGGTAGAAATAGCAGAAATAGAATCATCAGTTGGTGAGGTTGGCAGGGGTTAAGAAGACATAGGTAGATAACCAGGTAAAAGAATTGAACTCTTGATTAGGGAAGTAAGAATGTGACTCAGTCCAAACAGAGGAATTAGCTCCCTATGATAGAATCGGTAACTAACCACACCCGGTATAAGAATGAACGGGCATTTCCTGAGGAGCCTCCCCTAGTATTGGAATTCAACAAGTATCAATCTCAGAATGAAGCTTCCTCACCCGATCTTGCTTGCCTACAGTTGTACCAGTTACTATATATCAGATATCAGAATATCAGTTACTAAGGGAAGAAGGAGACATATTGAATTTCGTAGGGACCAAGCAGGCATATGGGGTATATAAGTATTCCGTTTTCTACTTTCACACAGGTGAACTCAGGAACAATTGAAACTTGTCTAGTCGTAACTTGGCGGGGAAGAAAGAGAATCAGGGTTTCCAGGTCCAGTATAAGACTAATAAGAGGGTACTAATACTACTAAGAACGGGAGAGCCAGAGGGGCTAAAACAGGTGCACTCGGTAATCAAATGCGGGAAGGAATTGTAATAACTGCGTTTAGAATAAGGATCTGCAGACGTGCGAGGAGAGTCGACTATATCATCTCTTTTCTCAACAACTGAGGTGTTGTATACAGGAACTCTCAATCTGGTTCCGGTGGGAAAGCAATATCACTTTCTATCAGGTGTTCTTGTTTAATCGAAGTGAGAGTTGAGTCCTAGTAAGGAGTTCAGTTGCTAATGCTGCAAGTGGTTCCACTCCGGAACTAATAGGTATAAAAGATTCCATCGGTATTGTTGCCTGAGTTAGGTTAGTTTACAGAGCCAGAGAGGAGCCCGAGTAAGAAAGAGGAATTTGTTTACCCAGGTATAGGAGCAAGACTAGATCCGTGGAGTATATTGGATTTTGGTGCGAAGGAAGTATTTCTTATAAGTGCACTGTTCCATTTCCATTTATTTCTCATAGCAAGCAACGGCAAATAGGCGAAACTCAATACTTAAAGATAAGAATTCATTTAGTAGGGCAGGCAGTTTACAACTCATTGAACCCTGTCTCCAATACTTGGTAGTTTAGTTCTTTTAGTTCAATTCTTTAGTCGGATGCAGAATAATGGTAATATCCATTCCCTAACTTTCTCACTGGACCTGCGCCTGGCAATACTGTTCGAATAGAACCTAGCTCACTCGGAGTCATTGGCCCCTAGTTTAAAGCTTAATAGTAAGGCTCGGAGTATAGGGTAATAAATAAGAATTAGTTGACATAGGTACAATACAAGAGGTAGACATGAGTGATACAAGATTCAATCCTATCCCCCTAGCAAACAAGCTACTACTAATGTATAGCGTTAGGAGCCCAGTTATGAGTCTGTACGAGTTATAAACTAATCCTGTTTGAGCCTTCCCCTGTAAAAGATTCCTCCCTGGCAAAAGGAGTCCCTTAGAGTACTGAAGAGTAAGAAAAAAGAATTAGTTGACTTCGGCAAGATTAGATAGTTGCCAGCGAGATTAGAGCCAGAGCCCCTTATTCTAAGTTCCCTTCTAGTAAGTTGGGGAAGCAGTGTGAGGAAAGGAAACTTCCACTCTATAACACAGGACTTGCCCCCGTGACTACTTGCTTTACATATAGGCTCTAGTCAACAAACAACATTGCATTTACTACTTGCTTAACCCCATAGGTTCTCCTACTGTATTAATTAAGACCTCTCTTGCTTCATTACTACCTCTGGCCCATCAATACTCCATCTAATCTAACGTAGTTGCTAAGTAGTGACTTGGCGAGTTTTCTCGTATGTAAAATCAGTGCTTGCTGTCAGCGGGACAATTTGCCCAGGACTTGAAGAATGGAATGTAGGTACACCTGTTATAGAAGTAGAAGTTGTTTGTAATCTTAAACCTATGACTGCAGGCTCTGCTATACCTGCTTTTAGCTTTGAACTCAGATAGAAGAAATTAATAACGCGCAGGGGCTTTAGAAAGGGTCCGGTACCGACTATTACTTTATTGAACTTGGCTTAACCTTTTACTTTGCCTAGAGTACGGTTGGTTTACTGTGTTGTCGACTCGAAATCCGTTGTTGCTTCATCAGCGCTAAAGTCAGCAGCACAATGAGTCCTGTTTTGTGGGGTTGAACTACTATACTTTCTACTGGTATTGATACGCGCAGAAATGGATATGTAACTTGATACGGGACCTGGAGCAGAAAGATGGGAATCCAGATAAGAAGGAGAAAGCTACATATAGTATAGAGAAAGATGGGAATCTAGATAAGAAGGAGAAAGCTACATATAGTAACGAATGAAAGTAACCAGTAAGAAGACACTCCAAAGCTACCCGGAGACAAAGTAAGTGAGCTGCTCGCAACAAGTCCGCTAAGCTTAGTATAGACAAGTAACTGTTTGTCGACTTGCCTGCTGGGCTCTGCCCTGAACTAGACTTTCAAAGCTACTGACTTGAGAACGACTTCCGTAAGCGCAACTGCTTCCCTATCTTTTGAATCTTATTGTGATCGGCGGCCTACTTCACCTTGATACCGCTACGAACAAGCTTAGTATAATGTTGGTTGCGCGTTAGTCCGATTGTTGTCCCATTCCAAAAGTCTGGTTTCTTTAGGTACTAGTTTGTTGTCTACGAGAGAATACTCTGTGGCTAAAGGGGGAGTTGTTGAATAATTGGTTCCTAAAGGGTCCGTAAGGCGCTAAGGGAAGTTCATGAGTTTCATCGTGAGTTTCATCCGTCTTTGCAACAACAAGCGGGGAGTTAAGTTCGGGCAAGAACAAGTACGTTAATGGACTTTCCGAGGTACTCAGCTGAGTTCTACGAGTTTCCAGGGGTAGGTGCCTTGCTGATAGATTCCAGTTTCTAGTCTTAAGCCAGAGAGGAAGCCGGGGGTAACGGATATGAAGCTACAGAATTGCCAGTTCCCGTTCTTGTTCTAGTTGTTGGCCCATAAGTGTATCTTTCTGTTCTTGTAGTAGACTACTTGTTGTATACGACTTTGGGGATACTATCCTACTATTGCTATCTAAATGAATCTTAGAAAGAATCCGTAGTTTCCCCCCGAAAGATCCTTCAGCTGTATCAGTACCAGGAGCAGACACTTTCGGCAAGTCCTTCTTTTTAGTCCTTTCTTCGGGCGTTAGGGAGCAGCAAGCTAGTTCCATTCCTGTTTGACTGAATAAAGTCCCAACTCTATCTCTCTTTACTGCGCGGGTAATGCGATAGATACGGTGCTAGAAAGAAAAGAGCAAAATGATTGGTTGCCCTCATGGCTCAAAACATGGAAATGCATTCTGTGACTTGCGCTTACGTTATGCTACAGCGGGACAATCTGGCCATTCTCTAAGATAAGAGAAGACGTGGGATCCTTTCGAAATCAATAGAATCTTCCTGAAAGCTCAGGCTGCTTGTGTCACTTCCGTTAGCGCAGATCCATTGAACTGAACAGACAAATCAAGGCAATTGAACTGCTTATCGATTAGTTACAAAAGCTCATGTTCGGCCGTTGTTAGTTTCTTAGCTTAGCGCTCTTTCTTCTGTTGCTTGATGGCTTCTCTTCATTACGTATTCAGGACTTAGCGCATTTGTTGGGCTTCTTTCGAGATGAACAGTTGGCTCTAAACTCTGATTCCGTATAAAACATGGGAGTTAGCTGCAAGACCTTCTTTCTTCATTCAAAACTGCTTCCACTCCCTTTGATTTGGCTTCTAAACAGCACAGCTTCCCTTTGATTTGAATTGAACCGAAACACCTCTTATTCGTAGGGGGCATTCTTCAAGAGCTAGATGATCTTCTTGATACGACAACACCCAATGAGACTCTACTTCAGGATCATGCTACAGGAGGAGGCCAAGTTCAAGGAATAGCAGCTGGGCACTGAAGAAGGCCATAATCAAGATAAGGTTCCGGGCAATCAATCAGACAATTCGAGTCATATGATGAAAGTAGAACAGAACAAAGACTCTTCTCATCTAAAGCTATAAGATACCGCGAAGAATGCAATGATCAACTGCTGAGGTTTAGTCTCATGGAACCATAGAAAGAGAAGATGAAGATAAGGAAGAGGGTAGAAAGAGAAGATGAAGATAAGGAAGAGCTTTCCCATCCACGCTTACTATTACTTTACTGGACTGTATGCCCTAAGTGAATCGGTTCAGTAGCCGGCAGCTGGGCTTGTTTCAAGAAGTATTAGTTAACTAGGAGCCTAAGGTATCAAAGACATTGAGTTAGAGGAGCCTAGCCTAATTCTTTTCATAGTTACCATAGTGGAGGTGTGCGAAGACAAACAATAAGTGACCTTAGAGTCGAGTTCGGGTCTACTACCTTTGGGGTACTCCATCGGCTCTTTACTCAAGAAGAATCAGTGCCTTTGCCATAACCCGAAACCAGACTTTCAACTGCCAATCTCTAGCAACAGCCCCTATTGCAACAAATGACTTGAAACCTGCATGACAGTAAGTATGTTGTCAGAGGCTTGTCTAGTGGATTGGATCTCGCCTAGTGGATCTCGCCCAGTAGCCGGGGGGGCAACAACAAATCAAAATACAAAGATTCACAAAAAGGAAAAACAACTTCAATTAGTTAGGCTCTGATCACTACTATTTCAATACTTAATTCAGTATGTCTCTTATTATATCTTATTATATATAAGGGTTAGAAACGGGCTAGAAACAAATGAATATAGTATAAGCGGGAAGGAAGTTCAAGCACTGGAGTTCATCTTTGTAGAAGCGGGAAGGAAGTTCAAGCACTGGAGTTCATCTTTACTACAACTTTCTTTGTTTACAGAGTTAGATGAGATGAGAGCCAGAGGCGCGGACACCCTATTTCTACTCCTTCCAGTAAGTAGTCAATTCCATTCTAAAGATCTTAAAGCAGACAGATAAGTTTCAGTATTCCCCCAATCCCTCAACAAGCAGGAATTTCAACTCCCAGAATTTACACAGGAACTAGGTGGGCGAGAGTTTACACAGGAACTAGGTGGGCGAGAGTGAGAAGTGTTTTTTCGGTAACTCAACTAGATTCTCAAATTCTACCCTATGGATATCAACACTCAATTCTCAAATGCATATAAAACTGGCAACTCAACTTCTCTTTAAGACCCAACAAAGACAGATGAAACTTCCAATTCCCTATGTTGCCTCAGGAAATGCCCCTGCAGAGTTTCAATGCTAGAGATAAGACTCCGTTCTCTAAGAATAAGAGGCTAAAGCATAAGCATCAGATCCTCTCTCCCACTCTGGAATACAGAATGAAACTTCAAGTAAAGAAACAGAAGCAGAGAACCAGGAAATGACTAGTGAGGTTAATAGTATAGGGAGTCTGATCTAGGTCATTATCATACGTGGGGTAGCAGTTTTTTCTTATCCTTCAAGGGATTAAACCCAGTGTCAGTAGTTAATTCATTTATCCGATGTACCCTTAAGCAACTAAACCCGTGCTATTAGAATCAAAAACACGACCAACATAGATGAAACTAACAACAGGGAATGGGGTTACCGGGTACGATGTAGTGCCTAAGTGGTATATAATATGAGTTACATGATTGGGACTAGTCGCATTCTGCTATTGGTAAGTCAGAGTCTCAGTTCCGAGCGAAGGTCCTATTAGCACTAGGTTCGATCCCGAGGTTCCGAGTTCCAGTGTGATAAGCACCAGTTCTATTCTTTTGAGTAATAGAGTTGTATCCCTGGTAGGTAGGTAAGAGCCTTGTTAGTGGTGATTTTCTTCTCAGTTAGTTGCTTTGTTGACGAGGTATGGTAAGTATGGCAGGCTCAAAGACAAGAGCGAGAGACTACACCAAACGAGTAAGATTGCTACGCCAGCGAGTAAGGCCGATAATCGGTAAAGTAAGACTTCCAGTACATGGGACAAAAGCTAAGAGCCGGTAGAGCTAGACGGAAACTCCCCTTACTTCTTTGCTTTAACCTAGCGCTCGTTGCTTTCATGCTTTAACCACGGCATTGGATCCTTTCTTTACTAACTTCAAAGCTGTCCTGCATGCCTATTATTCTTGCTTTACTTGCTTTGAAACTTACACTGCCTACTTGCATCCTTGCTATTGGTCCGATTCTTTACCGATTGGAACTCCCCATATCTATACTCAATCTGATACTACCGGTAAGTCATCAGTGCTGAACTTATAAGTACTGGTTCCGCTCCTTGGTTCTGCTGTGTCTGTTTTGCATTCTTGTGTTGATTTGGATTCTTACTTCTTAGTTGGAATTCCTTAAATCGAGGTTTGAGTCTCCTACTGCCTAGATCGTACCTTCCTTTTTAGCTAAAGCCTATCAGGTAGTCGTTTTGTTCCCGTTTTCTAGAGAGGACCAGTTTAGATTCCTTATTTAGAGTTATGGTCTTGTAATGGAGTAATTAAGCCTTAGTTTTGAGTTCACTTCCCGAGGTCTTACTTAATTCTGTGTTGGCATTGGCCGGTTATTATAAGTCCAGTACTTAAGTTCTTGCTTGCGTCTCATTGGGACATTCTACAAACTAACAAATAAGTCCTTAAGGAGGGGAAAGGACTACGCCTGGAAGGATGAGTCAATACGTATATATTTCTATTCAAATAATAATGAAAGTTCTAGTCAGTAGTCTAGGTATGGCAGGTTAGAGTCAATAGACTGTATGAGGGTGTGTATAGTCTAGTGCACCTACTAATAGAATAAGGATAAAGCATCTAGTTTATTAATAGAATAAAGAGAAGTTACATGGGATATGAGATCAGGAAAAGCAGACTGAAACCTCGGAACTAATAATCATAGCGTAGATTTTAGGAATTAGATAAAGAAAAGGAAGGCTTGGGGAATAGGCAGTAAGCCCGATAGTAAGTAGAGCAGGGTTTGAGGTCAGCTCAAAAGATGGATACCTGGGGAGGCATACGAGAATAGAACCTGGGCTAATTGGACTTGAGCTGGATAAGAAGCGACTTTAGCTACACATCATACATTACTAGGCGGATAGAGCACTGCGCCACTAGATTGGAACATGCCCCAATAGACTAATCGGCATAGAGATGACTAATCAGAATAGGGCTTTCACTACAGATATCAAAGCAGCCTTTGCTCGCTCATAGAGTGTTTCTTTTCTTTCTTTTCTTATTACTTTATTTACTATACGAGAACATCTCGAACTTAAGTACTGGACTTATAAGTTCAGGCAACAACGAACAGGGATTGATTGAAGTCCATAAGCTTGAACTACCTCGTCCGTAAGCTTGCCCGACCTTGGATATAAGCTTGCTCACACCTCCTAGGCGAGGGACTAATTATGTATGAAATCAAAGGTAAAAACACATAGTCCTTGAGGAGAACATCAGTCCACGAGCGACCACCTTTAATAAGTGAGCGATCGTTCACCATCACATCACCATCGTGTACGTGCATCATGGTAGGACCTTCGTTCATGGTGGTCCGGCCCCTAGGTAATTCATTCACAGGTAGGTCAACAATAAATGAGTCGGAAAACGAATTCTTAAAGGTAGAACCAATCAGTCCACGAGCGGCCAGGAACTAAGTCTTCAATAACGCCACGGGAGGTTCAATCATCAGCCCAAGAGCGACCACCGCTGTCATTCAATCCTTCATTGGTGCATGAACGAACGAAGGAATTCCAGAGGTACTTTATATGCCTGGGGACCATTGTTGCATGTAGGGATGGATGTCGACCGAAGAATCAATGAATGAGTTATTGTACTTAAAGAACCGAGCTAGTAAGTCCAAGGATGTTTGCCCGGGAACCATAGATGAACGAACGAACCATGCACGCAAGTATAGTAAGGGCGCCCTGCCCTGCACATGTTGTTTCGACATTGATTTTCGAAAGAGAATATGAGGAGTTATTATCCGTTGGCCACGGATAACGAGTGAACTACCTTGCCCTAGCCCAGTTGCCCGTACCTAGGACAGTTGCCCGGCCCCAAGAAAAGAACTGTTGCTCGCCGCACCTACCTCCACCTCAATGAATGATAGATGATCCACGGTTAATGACCGATCAAAGAATTGGTTGAATAATGAGTTATGTTTACTTCAATTTAAGAATAGATTGTGCTACTCAAAGACTTGCTTCCCGGGGGGGGACAAGTGAAGAGTGCGGGATGTCGCCCGAAGACTTAGTTACCCTACCTTTCTTTGTGACAGGCAAAATGCCCCTAATAGAATAGGTTAGTTAGTTTCAATAGATAGCTTATAGACTCTAATACACTCCTGTTCGTTCCTGCTCTGCTATTTCTTCTTCAAAGCATTGTATTTACTCTTTCTTCTACTTCTTATTCTTTGATTTCATAACCCTTTCCCTCAAGCTAACTCTCTTTCTGGTCTACCGGGTTCATTGAACTAAACTAGGAACTCAGCTACAGCTTCTAGGGCTTACTATCCTTATCGATCGCAAGTATTCTTCCTATACAAATATAGTGCTGAAAGCCTACTGAAAACAATGCTCGAACTGTGCGTTCCTCCTTGATCGAAATCAGTATTGATGTGATGGTGCTTTCATCTGTATTGATGGTGCTTTCTTTCCGTATTATCTTTCTTGAAATGACTTATTGAATTAGAATTATGAAACTTCCTTGTATTTGCTTAGCGAAATCCGGTTAATAAAGGCAACCAGTACTTAAGTTCGGGCAGCCTTAATAAGTAAGGGCTAGTATATACTAGACAAGACGACAAGCCACTACGCCAAGTAACTACTAACGGCCGCCAGTGTGTTTGGGCGCGGCAGCGAGTCCAAGGCAGAAACGAAATAGGTATTTCTAACGATATATAACTACAGATGTGTTTGGTGGCGCTAAAGGGTATTGAGTCAATCGAGAACCCCTTTTTGCTCTAGTTATGCTAAGAAAACCACTAATATTGATTATAGAAATGCACTTTCCATACAATTAGTCTGATACTCATATGGGCAAGGCTATAGCTCTAAGCTGGGAATACACCTACTACTGATGAGACTGCTACTGCTTTCAAGAATGTAACGGCTACTTCTAAAAGTGGAGCGGGTTCTTCTTATAGTTTAATACAACTGCATGAGTATAAGAATAGACTAGCACCTAATAAACAACAGGTTCCCTGAACACTTCCAAGACTGAACTAGCTAATGGAAAGAGTTGAACCAGTACCGATAAGACCCTAAGCGGGGGGAGAAACTCATTTGATTCATTTACCTATCTGCTCTACTGCACCTTAGCCTACTACTACCACCTACCAGAATTATAAGTACAGGTACTCTTTACCTTACCTCAAATCTAGTTAATGAACAATGCATGGACTGATACTTACTGCCACTACCTTCTCTAGGCCCGGCACTGCTTTATCTCAGTATACATCTTCCCTACATTAGTATGCTAGTACTGCCATTAAGTCAACAACTACTAGAGAGAAATCTGTATTCCCATCATCAGGACTAGACCCCGCCCACCAATACAACAGAATTGAGCTCAGAACTCGTACTTAAACACTCCCCTATTAGATTGGAACTACTGCTTCTTATACCTTTCTCATTACTCATGCATAAACTCCTCCGCTTAACATTAGGTTAAGCTCGCTGACGCTACACTCTTTTGGTGTTTGGAATAGCATGTGTTACGCGCCAAGACACGGATAGATGCCAAACAGCCTTAATAAGTAAGGTCAAGACACTAGGTCCGAACTACTAAGTACAAAGCATTGAACTGATGTCAACAAGACTTCTTTTTATGGACTTGGAATACAAGACTGCGCAGCAAGACTCTAGCTCATAACAAGGCTCGAACCGAACTGCCTGCCTAAAGCCTGTGACTGCTATTAATAAGGATGCAGTTAAAACTACAAAGAGTACAACTCGGTAAACCAAGCCTTACAACGCCCAAAAGTATACTAGCCACAAAACGACTGCCCTACCATTCCTTTCTCTACCTGCTGGACAACCACCCATTCCCTATTCTCCTTTGAAAGCTTATGCTCCTTGCTTTTATTCTATCTCTACACACCGATCTCTGCCTTACTCTCTGGAACTTATACTTGGTCCAACAAGACTCTCACTTATAACTTGGAATTGAACCAATGCCTAACATACTTAACCATGGGCATACGAGAATAGACCCCAGCAACCAAGACCTATTACTCGAGACAGGGGATGAAACCTATACTGACGGGAAAGAAGCAAGTAAGTCAAAAAGGCTGAGCGTTAAAGGAGCAAGTAAGTCAAAAAGGCTGAGCCCACTACTGATTAGCTTATTGATACTAGAAACACAGAATTGAGCCACTGCTGGAAAGGTGGAAACCGCAACTAAATAGGATGCAACTAGTCACAAAAAGAATAAAGCATAGAACTGAGGATGAAACAAAGAGATAAGGATTGAACCACTGCTACTGGGATTCAACTGAAAAACGAGTATGGTAGCCTAATGACTTCAACTAAAAAGTAAGGTTATCGCTGCTGCTACAGGAAACGAACTACTGCTTTTCAGAATTGAGCTTGAAAGCAAGGATACCTGCCTAAGTGAATTCTCAAGTAGGAATAAGGAGACTGATGCTAACATAGCTATAATACTACTCATATTGGTATAAGATAATTGTACTAATATTGGTGAAACCCTTGTCGGCTATGGTTGTGAGTAAACGTTATCCTAGTTTAGAGTTGAACCCTATAAGTAAGGTTTGATTCCTACTTTCCCGACCTCACATCTTAGTTGATAGGGGTAGAGTTCAATCCTTCCATTGCTGTACCTAAATCTGTATTTGGAGGTTAGTTCTGAGGCTGGGCAAGCGTTAGTGCAATTCCTAGTTTCGAGCGGTTTTCTGTATATCGAGTTGTAGCCCGTTAGGGTAAGTCAGTGGGTTGTTAAAGCCTGTTGCTCTTTGTTGTTGTTTCAATCTTACTTTTGAGTTGGTTTGTTAGGGCAGTGTTTCAGTCTATCCCTACTTAGCTCAGGGCCCCAACAATCACCCGGTTGGTTCACCGCCTAACAACAGCAAGTAGTCAACTACCTGTGCTCTAACAAGAAAGTAAGCCAACTACCAACTCTCATTAGCGAAAGCAAAACAAACTTAAATAGAAGAACATAACCTAAGAGCGCACTAAAGATGGGAGAGTTTACTTACTTTAAGAAGCGTATCGGCCCTTTAGTCTTTTTCCTTTTAGACCCAATGGACCTATAAGAAATTCCGTTAACATTGCAGATGGCTTCTAGGGCATAAGTGAGAGTGCATTTCCCAGCGCCACTCCTTTAAGCCTTCGATATCCTTTCTTTCTTTGCCAGTTCGTTGACATGCATCACAGGAAGGTAGGAATTATTTGACATCCCAAACCACCAGAGACCAGTCCTTGAAAACTCATGATATAAATGGATAGAAATTCGAAACCTTTCAATGGGTCGCACCTGACAATTAAGTTGTCTAAAGGCAATGGGTCGCACCTGACAATTAAGTTGTCTAAAGGCAAAGTATAATAATAGAATATATATACCTTCAAACTTTTAGGAAGGTTTACCAAGGATCCTTACACAGTGGGTGGGTGTATAGTCCTTCTAGAAAGAAATTCGAATAAGATCTCCTGCCCTGTACCTTAAAAGTGTACGGAGATTCCCATGGAAATTACTATAAGTGACTTAAGTACTGGTAGTGGAAAACGAAATGTAATAAAAATAGGGAGCCCCTATAAACCATAGTAATTGTAACCGGAACCCTAACCGAAGGAATCAATATGGTTGGTGCATGCCTCTATGTGGGCATCAACTGGACCTGGATCCCGACACATACCTTAGGTCTTACATGTTAACAAGCAAGATGGACAACTAGATCTTAACAAGCAAGATGGACAACTAGCCCTTGCAGGCATCCCCCCAAACAACACTTCCCGATCTGGATCCGAGGTATAATGCTAACCGCAGGAACCTCGTTTGCACCTGGCTCATAGGATCCCTTCCACTCCAATCAGGTTTTTTCTAGGCGGACACTGGGAGTATAAAAGAAAGAAATAATGGAATTTCCAGTACTTATAATTCCAACAAGTTAGCTCTCCTATTCTACCTGCCAATGCTTATATCCCGTTTGCTTACCCTAGGACTCCCAATGCATTGTCTTAGCCTTTTCTCTCTGAGACTCGGGTTGGGGGTAGCTCTTTGGGGCATCCAAAATCTAGTTAGAGCGCACCCTTCTGTATACAAACTACGGAAAAGCTACGGTATTATATAGAAAGGCTTTCCGCACCTCTTTCTTTTATATTACCTATTAGATTTAATAACTACCTAGACAATCTATTTTGGAGAACTCAGAACTACCGAAACCCAACATAGACCCAGCCCAGGAACAGACCCATCCACATAACAGAGCTATGCCATTTCCTGTAAAAGATAGAAAAAGATCTTTCTCACAAGTAGAAATAGCAATTCATTCTAGTCGCTAATTTCGTATTTGACCTAGAATACCAATTTCGGGATAGAGCTATTTGAGCCACTAAGAAAAGACGGTTATCTCTTTCTGTAGGTGGTTAAGGTATACCCCCGATCCCAAGGTTATTGGTGGTCCAATTCGTTGGTACCTTATTTGATTACTGACCAAAAGGAAAGAAAGGGGAATCCCCCGTGCAGGACATGGATTGCTAAAAGGCAAGCATCCGTAGGACATAGAGAGTTCAAGGAAGGACGTTTTAGGAGAAAGAGAGCGCATCAGGTATAAAAAGCATAGAATCCATCTGTCTTGCCTAACGAAGGGTTTGTTTTCGAGACCCAAAGCAAAGGTGTAACTGATACTTACCCTGTGTTATTTCTTTCCTATAGACCAAAGAAGAGGGTCCGAAGAATAAAAGAAAGACCAGTACTTATAATTCCAGCTTGATCATCCCCGCAAGAAAGTAGAGCGCGGTGAAACAATTCCGTCGTTCAGAGGTAGCCCTCGACTTGACTTCTGAATCGAAATCTTTCTACTCAAAGCCTATTGATCTTCTTTAAGGGAAATTGGCTTCATTCCTATCCCCAACAGACAGCGGTTATTGCAAAGAGAAGAGCGCTAGGCATCTAAGACTCTCAAGTTCTGGGCACTATTCCTATCAACTGGCAATGCGCATTTCCTAAGGCGCAAAGCCCTTCCAAGAGTTCATTCTGATGCCATCTTATCTTATTTAGACGCATGCCTGCCTCCTCCACTCCTCTGGCTCATTGGATTATGTGTTAGTCAGTCAAGTGCTGCAAACCACATCTTATAATCGAGGACGGGGCATAAATGACCAGGGCGCAGAGGTGGTATTATCGTTCTCGGTGCGAAGCCTTCTTCCTCTGTGATTTGTCAGTGGACATGTTTGCCACACACCTGAGCAATAAAATGTTATCATCGGTGGAATCTCTCGTATCAGGACGATCAGAGGACCCGGTAATGAATCTCGTTTTCAACCTACGACCTATGGTTTCAAAACAAAGTAAGCTAAGGTTGATTTAGTAATAAAGAAACCCGTAAGCTAAGGTTGATTGGGGAATAAAGAAAACCTCATAAACCGAATAGAGCAGTAACCGGCTAAGCGCTTTGAGTTGAGTGAGAGTAGGACGTGCTAATTAGGGAAGTGCCAACACAAGACAAAGGGGAATATAACCTTACTCGTTCTGGAAAAAACGAAACAGGGCCCCGCCATTTCCAAACTAACTTAATTGCGTGATATATGGAGGAAGAAAGATCCTATGCGTCTTACTACTGTTCCCTAATTGACTTCTCTGGACTTAGTTTCCTCCGGTGCCATTGATTTTTCCGTATCGTAATAGACGAGGCCAGAACTTAATTACATAGATCAGATGAAGTAAAGTATATTAAAGCAAGGGAAGAAGACGCAAGGGAAGCGATCAGTGGAATTCTTTGTTGCGAGATCTACTAGATAAGGGTAATATTCTTGACCTCTATACGCATAGTGCAAAATAAGGTGTTAAAGCCTGAAACTAATAATAAGGTGTTGCGGGAAGGTAGACATTAGTAGTTGCTAAGTAGTTGCTTGGCCAAGTGTAGTTCCAGAATTCTCCTCTTTGATAATGCCTATTACAAGGTTAGGCGAAGGAAAAGTCCGGATCTGAAGCCTCATCAATTCCTTCTTCAACGTTAGCGGTTCTAGTTTCATCCCATAGCAGCAAGTCAGCAGCAAGTGGTTCTTTCAAGGGCAGCGCGAGCAAAGGTATCTGTCTGTATGGGGAGTGGGAGTTCGGTTTCAAGTCGAGTTCCTGATTCCAGTCTTGTTTAGTGTGCTAGTCTTTAAGTAGAAAGAGGTGAAAATGCCAGTACTTATAATTCTTGCGGTTGTCTTTAAGTAGAAAGAGGTGAAAATGCCAGTACTTATCATTCTTGCGGTTTAGAGTGCAGGCGCTTTCGGGTTGGGTGTGCCCTTGCTTTTGATCTACCTCTGGCTTTCGATCTACCTCTTTGCGCGTAAGCTTATTGTTCTCTTGGCCTACTTCACTGAAACTCGCACTAGGATTACAGACTGGAAGTTCAAAATGAAATGGATAAGCTCCTAATGCTAAAAGTCAATTATTGGTAAGTTTCTTAATTACCTGCTCTAGTTCCTTGTACAAAAGTAGAGTTTTGAGTTCGAGGAAGAAGAATCATAAGCCCTTAAGTAATTGGGATAAGATCAGAAACAATAGAATCACAGCTTACTCACTAACAAAAGGTGATCTCGCGTAAGGAGTGCCGTGGACCATACATAAGAGGAGTTGACCCTGGGTTGTACCTTATTCTATCTCTCCTACCAGATAACAGATGCGGCCCTGTTTTAAGGAAGAATGAAAGTGAACTGATCTCTAGTAGTCGCTATCAGAGGAGGGCCTTCGCAGTGGACCGGGTAAGCTTCGTGGCAGCTATCTTGCTCTCTTGCTTGATGCTCGATTCCTCAGTCGGAGTGGGAAATCAAGGGGATAGTCTTTTGTCTTACCATAGGAAATAAGAGCTTAGGGCATTTCTTCAAATAAAAACGATATTGACATTAGTAACGCAAACCAAACCTACGGATTCTTCTCAGCATATACGAATATCAAAGGTAGTAAAAGGTAGAGAGAGAGGGCCTAAAGGTAGAGAGAGAGGGCCTATCTATAAACCTTTGAAAGCAAGGACGGATTATACACGCTACTCACTTCGCTCCATTTAGAGTGGGTGGAATCATCTATCTTGCTTCTGTGCTCTTGCTCGTAAGTCCGTCTTTCTCTTTCTTTTCTTTAAGAACCTAATAAATAAGAGAATGGATTATTCCCTACTTCACCTAATAAGAGAATGGATTATTCCCTACAGCTAATAAGAGCATTGATTATTCCCTGCTGTATTCCTATAATAGATTGACTATTTAATATCCTCTTCATAGCTTTGCTTTCGGTCGAAGTGCTTCTTATCTTATTTCATTTAAAGATAGGTAAGAGGTCGATCACATTAATGGTGTGATTGAGAAAGATCCCTCCCCTCGCCCTTACCGCTCTGTGGGTGAGTGAGGTGGCTAACTTAACAAGGTATAATGGATATTCCCTCTAGGGCTAACAAAAGTGATATGAGTGCTTCTGCAGGTGATTAAGGCCCCGTTCCGTTCTCTCTTCTGTAAGAAATCCATAAATAGGTCGTCCCGACAAAAGCACATAGAATGTTTCTACTTAGCGCTTAGGATTGCATAGTTCACTATTCAAACTCAGAATCAAACAACACGGCAGTGCTAACGCAAGGAATAAACATCGGAAAGCTACCGCGGAGTAGGTGCCGCCCTGAGGAATAAGAATGTTAGCGCAACAGTGAGCTCATCCGAAAACAGTAAATAAGTCTCGTCGGTTTCTTTATCCTATTAGATTAGAGGATATCGGATCAAAAGAGTATGAGTATAGAATGTCGATGCCCGTACCGCCTCATCATCAGACCCTTACAAGTCAGGTCTTTTCTCGTATGGTAAACTCTCTTTCTCAAATGGTTGGATCGTATCGCCTTCTCTAGGCTAAAACACATATCATTATATTAGTATAGTTTATTAGTAACACATATCATTATATTAGTATAGTTTATTAGTGGGTTTTTTTGGTATGCCGCTCCGCGAGCAAGGAGCGCCGCGAGCAGAGCGAGAGAACGAAGTGGGCTTTGGTTATGTCGGAATTTTCACCTATTTGTATCTATTTGGTGATGAGTCTGCTAGTTTCTTTGATCTCACTCGGTGTTCCTTTTCCATTTGCTTCTAATAGTTCCACCTATCCAGAAAAGTTGTCGGCCCATGAATGTGGTTCCGATCCCTCTGGTGATGCCAGAAGTCGTTTCGATATACGATTTTATCTGGTCTCTATTTTCTTTATTATCCTTGATCTGGAAGTGACCTTTTCTTCTCCTTGGGCAGTACCTCCCAACAAGATTGATCTGTTTGGATTTTGGTCGATGATGGCCTTTTTATTGATTTTGACGATTGGATCCATCTATGAATGGAAAAGGGGTGCTTCGGATCGGGAGTAACTACTAGTGATAGGGCAAATGGGGGAAGGACATAGGAAATAGGGATGCCTACATTCAATCAATTGATTCGTCATGGTAGAGAAGAAAAACGGCGCACGAACCGTACTCGAGCTTCGGATCAATGTCCCCAGAAGCAAGGAATATGCCTGCGTGTTATGACGAGAACACCGAAAAAACCCAATTCAGCTCTACGTAAGATAGCCAAAGTACGGTTGAGCAATCAACAACATATATTTGCTCACATTCCAGGCGAAGGTCATAATTCGCAGGAACATCCTATAGTCTTAGTAAGAGGAGGTAGAGTGAAAGATTCGCCAGGTGTGAAATCCCATCGTATTCGAGGAGTCAAGGATTTGCTGGGAATTCCGGATCGCAGAAGGGGCAGATCCAAATATGGTGCTGAAAGACCTTCATCGAAATGAATGGAAGATGCCTCGTAGGTTTGATCATCTTAAAGGGCGGGGCGCAAGAACAAGTGTTTCAATATCGTCCCACGGGCAGATCGCTTAGCCATCTTCGGTGCAAGAGCGCTCGAGCAGCGAGCTATTAAGCTTACTTTCGATGTATTGGTGTAGCAAGCCCATACAGCTCCCGTGCCTCTGTACCGTCCCGTCCGTTTTCCTCAATCAATCAATATAGTAGGGGCCCGCATAGAGGCGGTTCTTCGTACAATGTCAGTTTACGGTGCTTCTCACGGTTCTACTTGTTTTGAATAATCGGGGTTATTGAATCAGGGTTTCTCAAGGGTAGAATCCACTGCACCCGAAGCATAGAAAAGAAATAGCCAATACTAATAATGGGTACCATACCCTCGAGGGGAAAGTACCCTCACCTCAAGTTCTCATTTCTAGGATTCTATTGGAAGCTAGTAAGTAATAAGTGGGATCCCAACCCATAATTGAACAGAAAGCATCGACCCTATTGTATGGAGCATCATCTAGAACATCCATAATTGAACAGCCAGAATTATAAGTACCAGAACTTTATTAGAATCCCGTGCCCACCCGTCAAAAGGCAGTTCCCGAAACTAAGGTCGTTTACTAAAGCGCTATTGTAAGGAAGAAAGTCAAGAGCTACAGTTGTACGTACTTAAGAGCCAGTTATCACAGTGCAGACAGTGACGGAACGGACAGTGGTGAAAAGAACAACAAGGGTCTAATTTCCGGTTAGAGAAAGAAATGATTGTTGGCAGATTTGGACACCCGAGTAAACACTTCTCCTCGGTATTCTTAACTCCAACCCTATAGAGATGAAAAGCAGAGCAGTAAGTAAAGTCAAGTACATTACACCCCAATAGCGTTTGTAGGAAGTAGTGCTTTATATGCTCAATAAGATCTTTCTTCTGATTCTCCTAGGATATTGAATGGATTCTTTTTTTCTCTCCAGCATTTCCATAGATTTGATTAATGACATTCTCTATTAGATTCATCCTTTGACATAGTCTATTAGATTCATCCTTTCCATGTTAGAGTTTCAAGCAAGCTCAATCCCATCTATCTTGTGCCTTAGTCAATCTTGTAACCCAATCTACCCTATCCTTTTCCTTAACGATCGAGTGGCCTCAAGTATCAAGTTTATGCTTTCTTAGGTATATAAGGAAGGGTGGTAGTGATGAGCATAAGGTCGGTTCTTTATTGCAAGACTTAATAAATAGAAGAATAAGAAAGTGGAGTTTTTGTGTGAAAGTAACATGCAATCGGGTATCTCGGGCGAAAGGAAGCTGTTAGAGTCGTTTCAGAAGTAAGTATCAGTTCTGCGCTAAAGATAAAGAAGCAAGTTTAGGTAAGAAATTCGAAAGCTGGTCATATTACTAAATAATATACCATGGTGCATAATAATCCATTCAGTATTTGTTGATGCGCTTGAGCGGTTCACCTGCGATAATCATCTATCTATTTGGTTACCCTTATTCTATATGAAGTGAAGTTCCATGATTCGATTTTGCCGATCTCCACTGAACTTGAAGAATCGCTGCTTGCTGCTGACAATGACACTCGAACATCTGGTCTACACGTAGCTTTATAATAGGTTTCTTTCTGGTCGTTTAACCTATGCCTCCGCTTTCTAAGGCGTATTCCTGTTCGTTTCACCGGTTGCTAATGACTAATCACTTATTGAAAAGACCCCAGTAAGGCTCCACCCAGGTTAAGGCTCTTATAATTCATTGCCCGCCTATTAAGAATGACATGACCCTTTACTGCTCTTACTCACTACTTAACCCTTACTTGATACTGTTCCGACGCTTCTATCTTTACTTTTCCAACGAAACTCTCAGTACAGCTCGGTTAATGCTTGTTCTCTCTATCAGCGCATCGAAGTTCTTAATTCAGAAACCATATCAGCGCATCGAAGTTCTTAATTCAGAAACCATCTAGCTTACTGCTTACATCTTAGATAGCGTAACCGGACTGCTTCCTGCTGGCACAAACTCACTACAGCCCTCGCTTGGTTCTCTACTTCAAAGACTTAACTGAAACTTGAAACTCTTTGGGGCCTGTGTCAAGTAAAGCAAAACCGGTGAATTGCACTTTTGCCACTCTTCATGGGCCTTGTAAACCAGCACTGGAATCTTTATTGCCAAACAAGCTACTACTAATGCACAAGTCTAAGATCCATCTTATCCTCAGCATTTGTATTCTTATTATATACTTACACAAATACTAAACTATTTGAGCTTCTCTATACTCTGGATGAACTTACCTTACCGTCCTTCCAGCAACTGAACTCCACGACTTAACTGGCACAGCAGATTCTGTTGTACTTGATTCTTCCACAATAACTCCACTTGACTTTCCAAGCACAGCACATTTTCTCTTACCTTAGCACCCGAAACCCTATATTTGAAGTTATGAGTGTCATTTCACTAGTTGCTCGTTAAGGGTCTTTACTAAGAATTCTATACCATATGAAGTTTACAAGCGACTTAACCAATTAACGACTTCTTCTCTCGGTTGAAAGTAACACGGAGATGAGGCTTCTTATTCAATAGGATCTTGAACTGGGCGAACAGAACTCCACCTTTCATAACCGCTATAAGACTTTCCTTCATTGGTTCTTTCTTATCTTGGTCGACTTCTCATTTGCAGCTGACTATTGAACTGCAGCATATACGGATCTGGATTCTGCTAATTCTGTTGAAACTGCTTCCTCAACTGCTTTTTCTCCTGCTGACACAAACTCACTGCAACCATTTTATATGTCTATATTCTGCCTAATCTCACACCCCAGCAAAAAGTACTCTTTTATTACCTTGCTTCTATGATTGTTACAGCAAACTCACTAACGCACCTAACGCACCACTCACTCCACTCGAAAGGTAAGAAAGGAAGAATTGAGAAACTCACTCAAAGAATAGAACTAGTAAGTGCAAGAATGAACCAAGGTAGTTAAAGACCAGCAAAGAAAAGAATGAACCAAGGCAGTGAAAGAATGCAGCCAATACCCCCGATTGCCCACACCGAGTAGTAGCTTGGGGCAGTTTCCGCATTGATCAGAATTGAACAAAGTAGTCTTTGAATGAAATCAGTAAATCCAATACTATAACTCACTTACCACAGCCCCGTATCCAGGACCAACTCAGGCTTAAACCAGTGTGAATCAAAGAAGAAAACTGGGTAGTGACAAACTGGGTAGTGCAAGTAATTACTATAGCTACATTCCAAAAGACTTAACCCAGGCATAGCGAGAATGAGAGGAGGGCCCGAACTTAAGTACTGGAATTAAGTTCTATAGCTGCTAACTCCAAGCATGTTATTAGTTGCTGGGTAGTTGAGACTCAAACCGGGGAGTGAAGGAATGGAGCTAGTTGTCTGCTTGCCCACTTGCTATGTTTTTAAGAATTAAGTGACTAGTTTACAGAGAGGAGCAAGTATACGAGGA
>LVTN01002239.1:0-11866 GCA_001649415.1 Musa itinerans
ACTTTGCTTTCACTACACTTACGAACAAACACGCTTTCAAGTTAATATCTTTATGAAATTATTTTCATCGAAATTAGGTTTAATTGAAATAAAATATTTTCAAACTGACGTTTTTACCGCTGCACTAATTCACCCCCCCTCTTAGTGCCGACTCATTCCTAACAACACTTGGACATACTTCTTGGCACACAAAAGTGATTATTTTTAATATTTTTTTAAATTTTGTAAACTTATTGAAAATAAAAAGAGTTTTATGATTTTGTCTATTCATAGTGATCACGGTGGTGAGTTTCAAAACTATGATTTTCAAAAATTTTATGAGTCAAATGAGTATAACCATAAGTTCTCTACTCTAAGAAATCCACAATAAAATGGAGTAGCTGAAAGCAAAAATAGGAGCTTATAAGAGATTGCAAGAACCATGTTAAACGAACATAGCCTACCCAAATATTTTTTGGCCAAAGCCATTAACATGACATGCTATGTCATGAATAGGGTTCTTATAAGACTATTACTTTCAAAAACTCCCTTATGAATTGTGAAATAATAAAAGACCCAACATTTCATATTTTAAAGTTTTTGGTTGTAAATATTTTATTTTAAACAAAAAAAGATGCCTTAGGAAAATTTGATGCAAAATCCGATGAAGGCATATTTCTTAGTTATTCCTCTATTTCTAAAGTTTTTTGTGTCTTTAATAAAAGAACCTTGGTTATAAAGGAATATATTCATGTTATTTTTAATGAGCTTCCCGAATTTAAGAAAAATAATTTTTATGCTTTAAATTTGAATGAAAACTCTCCTCTTTCAAGCAACTTGGATGCATCTTCTTCCAAAGAATCCTTACCTAAGGATTGGAAGTATGTAGATGCTCACTCTAAGGAGCTAATCATTGAAGATATATCAAAAGGTATTCAAACTTACTCTTCATTTAAGAATTTTTATGCTACTACAGCTTTCTTATCTCAAATTGAACCAAAATACATTGATGAAGCCCTAAAAGATAATTCATGGGTTATTGCTATGCAAGAGGAATTAAATCAATTTAAGAGAAATAAGATGTAGAAGCTTGTTGCTAGACCTAGTGACAATTTAGTAATTGGTACTAAATGAGTCTTTAGAAACAAGCAAGATGAACTTAGTATCGTAGTTAGAAACAAGGCTAGATTAGTGGTCAAAGGTTTCAACTAAGAAGAATGTATTGATTATAAAGAAATCTTCGCTCGTATGGCTAGACTTGAAGCCACAAGGATTCGCCTTGCCTATGCTAGTTATAATAATTTTAAATTATTTCAAATGGATGTTAAAAGTGCTTTTCTAAATGGCTTTATTTTCGAAGAAGTTTATATTGAACAACCACCCGGATTTGAGAATGCTATTTTTCCGAATCATGTTTTTAAGTTATCTAAGACACTCTATGGTTTGAAACAAGCCCCAAGGGCTTGGTATGAGAGACTTAGTTCCTTTCTAATTAAGAATGATTTTTTGAAAGGCAAGGTTGATACCACAATGTTTATTAAATATTTTAAAAATAATTTTCATATAGTTCAAATTTCTGTTGATGATATTATTTTTAGTTCTACGAATGAGTCTTTATGTGAATATTTTACTAAAAGTATGAGCCAAGAATTCGAAATGAGCTTAATGGGCAAATTAACTTTTTTCTTAGGATTGCAAATTAAGTATCTAAGTGATGGAATTTTTGTTAGTCAAACTAAATATGCTTTAGATCTATTAAACCAGTTCAATATGGATAGTTCTAAGGCCATTAACGTACCAATGAGCACTTCCACAAAGTTAGATATGGACCATGATAGAGAAAATTTTAATCAAAAGACTTATAGAGGTATGATAGGTAGTTTATTATATATCACAACAACTAGACTGAACATTATATTTAGTATTGGATTATATGCTAGATTTCAATCTAATCCCAAGCAATCTCACCTAAAAGCTATTAAGAGGATTTTCATATATTTAAAAGAAACTCATAATCTAGGATTATGATATCTAAAATCAAAAAACTTTAAATTAATTACTTATGTCGATGCATATTTTGTTGGATATAGAACAGATAGAAAAAGCACATCTAGAACATGTCAACTCTTAGATTATGCACTTGTCTCTTGATCTTCCAAGAAACAAAACTCAATTGCATTATCTACAGCCAAAGCTGAGTATATAGCAATAGGCGCATATTGTGCACAAATTATATAGATGAAAAACACTTTAGAATATTATAAAATTTACTTGAAAAATATCCCTATAAAATGTGATAATATTAATACAATATGCTTAACAAAAAATCCTATTTAACACTCTAGAACTAAGCATATTAATATTGGGCATCATTTTATTAGAGATCATATTAATAACCATGATATATCTTTAGAATTTATTGATACAAAATATCACTTAGCTGATATTTTTACAAAGCCATTGAATAAGGAACAATTTGATTTTATAAGAAGAGAATTAGCATGTTAAATCTTCCTAATGCATTAATTACTCATACATTTTTTGGATTCTCATTTTTTGGAACTTGAGTTTTCCTTTTAAATCGAGATTTGATTCATGGACTTTTGATATTCACAATTTAATCTTTTATCTTTCATGTGATGATCATGAATCCTTCCCCTTTCTATTTGCAAAAGTAGTTCTTTGATTGATGGAATTTCGGATTCATGACTTAATCTCTCTTTCGTTCACATGATGATTGTAATATTTGCACCATGTGAATATTTGCACCGTTGAATGTTTGCACCATGTGATGTTTGTTCATCTCAAAGAAGAAGCAAGAGTATTTGCTTGCTAGCATCCCAAAAGAGAAGCAAAAATGATAGAAAAAGAGAAAGTCTAGCATGCACAAGAGGCTAGCTTGCACAAGTCATAAAGCAAAATGTACTGGCTTGAATGTTTAAATATAGGATAAAGTGAATGTTGAGTGATTGTTGCAATAAGATGAAAATAGTGCACCAACGATGGCACCGCTGGACTGGAGGTATCACCGATAGAAAGCACTACTTACAGGTGGTAGCATCGCCCAGTTGGTGGTACCATCGCCTATAACCCTCCACTATAAAAGCCCTAGTTAGGGTCGGTGGTAGAACCACCCCCAACCTTCTCTACACCCCTCTAAACTGCTCTTCACCCCTCATTCCTCTTGCTCTATCTCTAAAAACTCAAGAAAACCCCTACGGTGATCATAAGAAGATTAACTACAAGAGTAACCCTTAAACCTTTCTCTCATTCTCAATATATTGCTTGATCTTACCACTTATTATTGGTAATATATGTAGTTCTCATGGCACCTAGAAGATTATCAAGGGACAAAGGAAAGAGGAGATTAGATGAAACATTTGATTTTACATTGTTTGAATCATATGATCATGCCCTAAAATTCCCCACTTTTGAGTTTAGAAATGTGCATAAGGAAAAATATGTAGATCTAAAAGAGTTGAGTGGTTTAGAAACAATTCAATGGTTTGCTAACTTAGATGTTCTTCCAATTCTTTAAATTAGTGAACCTATCTATCCTAGACTTGTTCGATTATTTTACAATAACTTGCATGTAGATGAATATGATAAGGTATCCACATATCTTTTGGGGCATTATATACCTATTACGTATAGCATAATTTGTAATCTTATAGGAATTCTTGAAAAAAAGAATAGGTTGCTACTTTAGAGGACAATGGGATACTAAATCGATTAGGGTTACATATTCTGATGCATTAGTATTGTTCCAAAAAGTTTGAAAATCCTAATATGTCTGTTGTTCTGAAAAGTTGTGAGCATATGCTACCATTCAAACAAAACTACTTCATCACATCATGATTAGTATTCTATATCCCAAACAATACCATCATGATGAAATTAGTCAAATAGAATTAGGCACAATGTATTGGATTATGAAAAGACATAATAACTGCTTTGGATATTTGATACGTCAAAACATGATTGAGTTGTCAATGAAAGACATGATGCTTCCATATGGTGACTTAATTACTCGATTGATATATATATATATAACATAGTCATTCCACTAGATGAAGAAACTATGAAATTGGACAGATTCAACATTATCAATAGAAACTTATTAAGAAGATTAAGATGCATAGTAATGAACCATGTTTAGACCAAATTACCTAAGAGAACTGATTCTCCTCCACTTGAGCTAGAACCATAAACGCCTATACATAGGGGAAGTCAATCTCCTCCTACTAGTCCCTTTGAGGCAACATCTCCGACAGCTCCAGCACCCTCCTCATCCGCTGATTCCATAGCAACTCGACTAGATCGAATTGAACTTCGTTATGATCAAATTTTAACTGAGATACAACACATTCATGCTTAATTTGATACTTTATTTAGGTATTTTGGATTACCACCACCTGAGTAGCTTATATATTTCTCTTTTTTGTTGTTGACAAAGGGGGAGAAATTAATAGCTTTCTTGATGTGTTCCCTGTACACTTTGTAATGTTTTGACACTCTTTGTTTTTGCACTCTTTGATATTATGATGCACTTCTAGATGATATTATATTGATGCAAATTAAGTGTGAAATAATGCATGCTTTAGTATCATGTATGTTACATCCAAAGTGATGTTGATCTATTTTTGGTATCATGCATGAAGTAATGATGAATTGTAATGTTTTGAAATTGTGAATGTTATATTTTGATAATTTGAAACTATAATGATGCATAATGTATAAAATTTTGATATGATATATTGTATTTGATCGTTATGATTGAAATGATTTTAACTTGAATTCAAAGGTTATGATCCTTTTGAATACAAGTTTGCCTTGTCTCAAAATGACATATAGATAGGGAGAGTTAAGGTTAATTTCGTTATCAATTAGTTGTCATCATGAAAAAGGAGGAGATTGTTGAATCTCAAATTTTGATGATGAAATCAATTGATGAATTAATGATCTAATCCATATGTTGAGAAAAGTGATGCAGGATTAACTATAATCGTGAAAAGGCAAACAATTAAAGAAGAATCGAATGTTGGGCCAAAGTCAAAGATTGGGCATCGGGCCGTAAGAATCGGAGGATACACTGAAGGTTCAAACGATGCTTGGAAGCTCGCTGAAAGCTCACCAAAGATCGTCGAAAGATCATCGGAAGTCTCACCAAGAGTTCAGATGAACAATTGATATGTTGGACAACTAGGATTGCTTGCATTGTAATTGTTTAGCCTTGATTATCATAGTTAGAGTTTCAATTTGAGTTAGTTTTAGGAAAAATCCTACTAACTTAATTAGGGGTCAATTGGGCCCAAATTAGGACTGAATTGGGCCTATTGTTTGGCTCATTTAGTAATCCTTAGCTGGCCCAAGCGTTGGCACCACTAGGGTTGGCGGTGGCACTACTTAAGTCTCGTCCTTCTAGGAAGTTTGGGTAATGGTACCATCAACAGTTAATGCTACCAAGCAGTGGTACAACTTTGTCAGGTGGTGGTACCGTTAGAGCCTAGTCTCCGAGGCTTTGTCAAGTGGTCGTACCACCCAGATTAGGTGATGGTACCGCCAGTACCTTGGAAACCGGAGATGAGATACTTTTTGGCCCCATTTTTAAAGCCATTGGGGCCTATAAATACCCTATTCTTTCCTACATGAAAGAGCACGAAAGTGTGAACAAAAGTCTTGAGATTTTGGGTTGTAAAAATGTTGAAAAAGTACTAAGTGTCCTCCTCCTTTAGATTTATGATTATTCTAAGAGATGTATGAGGCTTGTAAAGGTTATCTCCTAAACCTGTGGAAAGGAGAAAGAGTTGTAAGATGGTAGTTAGTCTTCGACCATTGAAGGAAGACCATTAGTGGACACCAGTGGCCTCAACAAAAGAGGAACCAGGAGTGGACGTAGGTCATGATGACCGAACCACTATAATATGGTTTGTACTTTCTTTCTGAGTTTCATTGCTATTACATTCTGAGTTAATTACTTAGTTCACTTACTCATCACGCTTTCATTATCATTTTTGTCAAACAAAAATTTTCTAAAATTGATATTTTTATCGAAAGTACTAATTCACCCCCCCTCTTAGTGCTAATTTCAGTTCTAACACTTTTTGCTTATTATTATTATTATATTCTCTCACTTTATATTAATTGTTGCATATATATATTGTAATGTCCATGATTTTGTGCAATAAGAATTGGATTATGATTAGATCACGATAATAAGATCGATTCACCTTTAAACATAGACCCCAAATAATCCTGGTCATAGGTTACTCGAGAGGGACATCGAGATAACTAGATAACTAGTATACTGTATACTCATCCATATGATTGAGGCAGCTGGTCTCAAAGCTGCTCGTATGGAAACACTAGAGATATAACGCAGGTGCTCATTGAAGAATGAGTTCACTGATTGATCCGCTTACATAATGTTGGATGGTTGATGATACCTCATTGTCAGATAGTGATTTCATCGTCCCAGTAGTGTACTTGGTCCTTAGATTTTAGATGCCAAGGATGTCCTATATGAGTACTCCACTCTTTGATACTAGACTTATAGATTTGGAAGTTCCAGATCAAGTACAATCAGTCATTGGGAGTGGTAACTAACCTTATGAGGGCTATTGAGTGTTGATAGAGGATCATCCTCTCTTGGTATTACGAGAGGAATATCTAATGTATTCTTACTTAGACAAATTCTTGGCCAATGTCATTCAGATTGAGAGAGAAAGAGTTCTCTAGGAGAATCCAATTAGAGCGAGACTCAAGGAGAAACCATGTGGGTCTGACAGCACCATACTTGGTATACAGTCTATGGGATATTAGATAGATGAGGGACTATAAGTACTTAGTAACTAAGGACAAATAGGTCCAAAGTATTGGATTCCTCTATATCATTTGAGGACTTCGGCGTAGTAGCATAGTACGTCCGCAATCGATGAGTCGAGTAAATTATTTTGGAGATAATAATTTACTGAGTCAGAAGGAGTTCTGACAGGTATGACTCATAGCTAGCTTGATATTAGGCTTAGAGGGTCACATACATATGGTAGGCATTACGACAAGTAGAGGCTCGGATATGAGATATTCGTCGGAGCCCCTATCTTATTGGATATCCAATAAGTCCCTGAATTATTGAATTCCATGGATGAAATCTAATAAGAGCTAATAAAAGATTATTGGGTAGAGACCCACTAATCTAAGAGACTTGGGTAATTGGATGGAGATCCAATACCCAATAAGGTATGATCCATTAGGGTTAATTTAACTAGAGGCATATATAAATAGGAGGGAACCAAAGGCCCATAAGCTAGGGCTACCTAGTTGCTACCTCCAATTCTCCTCCTTAGATAGCAGGTATGGAGCATCGTTGCAACCTTACTGTGTGGATCACTGCTATAGAGGAGGACGCTTGACTTCCTTCATCCTCTCCTACAAATCTGTAGGGATTCAGGGATATACAATCTCCCTGGGTAACACAACTATCTCACACGTGGCTTTTCAGTTTCATGAGTTTTTGTGCACCAATCTCCGCACGACAACGAATACCTTTTTGAAAAACTTAGAGTTTTTGTTTTCTGTTCTTCCGCTACGCATGTAATGTCGGCCCTCAATTTCCCAATACTTTAGGGTGGAGATCTTCCTTTAGATAAGAGAGAAGGGGCTCTTGAGAATGCCCAACCTGATCAAGGTCCCGTGTGAGCTCAAGGACCACACAAAGTGTTGCAGGTTCCATCGAGATTATGACTATGACATTGAAGAATGCCATGACTTGAAGAATCAAATTGAGGAACTCATTCGCAAGGGGCACCTCGAGCACTATGTGAAGAGACCATAGGAGCCCTCACCTCGCCCCCGAGGTCCGATTGAGAAGCAGATCGACATCATTGTTGGAGGCCCAGCATTTGATGGTGACAATGCATTGGGCAAAAAGGCCTACGCTTGAGCCATCATAGAAAAGCACCCTAGAAAGAGGGATGAGCCCGAGATCACCTTCGAGGTAAGAGAAACTTAATACCCCAACCACAATGATGCCTTGGTGGTCTCGGTTCAGATTGTTGAATCTCATATTTTGATGATGAAACCAATTGAGAGTGTTTATGATTTAATGTGCATTTTGAGTGACGCAGGATGCTTCGATCAAGGAGAGACAATTAAAGCAGGAAGAATCATGTTGGGCCGGTGGAACATGTTAGAAGATTGGACGTCGAACCGGAGGATCGGTCGACGTATCGACAGAAGTCTTCGGGCCATGGATTCGAGCATCGGGCTAAGAAGAGTAGATATTGCGCCAAGGATATCAAAGTTACAGAGGTCAACTGGCCGATTGGGCAATAGGCCGCAAGAGAGGACGATGCACCGAAGAATCGGACGAAGCATCGATGACCCAATGACATGCTGGACAATATGATTCAAAGCTTTGTAATAATTGTCTAGATCAAAGTTATTTTTACGAGTGCAAGATTAACTACAATAGTAAGGCATAAAGCAAAATGAAGTCTCGAAGTCAAGAACGTGATTTCGTTGGGAGTTCGAGAGTTTGTCGGAAGTCTGGATGTTCATCGGAAGTTATGTCAGAATTGACTAAGAAGTCCAGGAGCTTGCTAGAGAAGCTTGTCGGAACTTGTCAAGAAGATCGTCGTGAAGTCCAGGAGCTTGTCGGGAGTCCACTGGAACATTACCGGGAGATCGTCGGAAGTTCGCTGGAAGATTGTCGAAAGAAACCAAGACCCAAGGATGTCTTAAATTTCATAGTTAGCACATAATTGGGATTGGAATTGGGCCAACCCAATTAGGGGCTAGTTGGGCCCAATGAAAGGCCCAAACAGTGACCCAAGAGGTGGCACCATCATGGCACAATCTCCGAGACTGTGTCAAGCGGTGGTATCGCCGGTCTGGGCGATGGTACCGCCCAAACACTATCGAATCTTGGATTTTGATAATGAAATCAATTGATAAGTGTTTATGATTTAATATGTATTTTGAGTGACGTAGGATGCTTCGATCAGGATGAGACAATTAAAGCAGGAATAATCATGTTGGGCCGATGGAACATGTTAGAAGATTGGACGTCGAACCGGAGGATCGGTCGACGTATCGACAGAAGTCTTCGGGCCATGGATTCGAGCATCGGGCTAAGAAGAGCAGATATTGCGCCAAGGATATCAAAGTTACAGAGGTCAACTGGCCGATTGGGCAATAGGCCGCAAGAGAGGACGATGCACCGAAGAATCGGACGAAGCATCGATGACCCAATGACATGCTGGACAATATGATTCAAAGCTTTGTAATAATTGTCTAGATCAAAGTTATTTTTACGAGTGCAAGATTAACTACAATAGTAAGGCATAAAGCAAAATGAAGTCTCGAAGTCAAGAACGTGATTTCGTTGGGAGTTCGAGAGTTTGTCGGAAGTCTGGATGTTCATCGGAAGTTATGTCAGAATTGACTAAGAAGTCCAGGAGCTTGCTAGAGAAGCTTGTCGGAACTTGTCAAGAAGATCGTCGTGAAGTCCAGGAGCTTGTCGGGAGTCCACTGGAACATTACCGGGAGATCGTCGGAAGTTCGCTGGAAGATTGTCGAAAGAAACCAAGACCCAAGGATGTCTTAAATTTCATAGTTAGCACATAATTGGGATTGGAATTGGGCCAACCCAATTAGGGGCTAGTTGGGCCCAATGAAAGGCCCAAACAGTGACCCAAGAGGTGGCACCATCATGGCACAATCTCCGAGACTGTGTCAAGCGGTGGTATCGCCGGTCTGGGCGATGGTACCGCCCAAACACTATCGAATCTTGGATTTTGATAATGAAATCAATTGATAAGTGTTTATGATTTAATATGTATTTTGAGTGACGTAGGATGCTTCGATCAGGATGAGACAATTAAAGCAGGAATAATCATGTTGGGCCGATGGAACATGTTAGAAGATTGGACGTCGAGCCGGAGGATCGGTCGACGTATCGATAGAAGGCTTCGGGCCAAGGATTCGGACATCGGGCTAAAAAGAGCAGATATTGTGCCAAGGATATCGGAGTTGCGGAGGTCAACTAGCCGATTGGGCAACAATAAGCCACAAGAGAGGAGGATGTGCCGAAGAATCGAAAGAAGCATCGATGGACCAATGACATGTCGGATAACATGATTCATGCTTAGTAATAATTGTCTAGATCGAAGTGTGTTTTTATGTGTGCAGGATTAACTATGATAGTAAGGCATAAAGCAAAATGAAGTCCCAGAGTCAAGAATGCGATTTTGTTGGGAGTTCGAAAGTTCGTCGGAAGTCTGAACGTTCGTCGAAAGTTCTACCAAGAAGTCCAGGAGCATGTCAAAGAAGCTCATTGGAACTCACCAAGAAGATCATCATGAAGTCCAGGAGCTTACCGAGAGTCTGCAGGAACATTATCGAAAGATCGTCGGAAGTTCGCCGGAAGATCGTTGGAAACTTGCCGTAAGTTACCAACACTAACCGGATTTGATTTACTTAGAATATATCTTAAGAATCATAGTTAGCACATAATTAGAGTGTAATTTGGGAAGTAATCCAATCAAATCTATTAGGGGCCAATTGGGCCCGAAGTTAGGCAGGTTTGGACCAGATTCAAGGCCCAACCAGGATGCTGGACCCTATCTGGCGGTGGCACCGCCAGACTGGGGCGGTGGGACCGCCTAGGACTCAGTATCCCAGGAACTCTGGGTGGTGGTACCGCCCAGTGGCAGGGTGCCAGGCGGTGGCACCGCCTAGTGCATTATTAGTGTTAGACTAATACTAGCGGTGGTACTGTCCAACACAAGTGGTGGTACTGCCTGCACCTAGGAAACCCAGGATGAGATGTTTTTAGGCTCCAAGTTTGAATCAACTTGAGGCCTATAAATGCCCCTCTCATCCCTAGTTAACAAACACAAGCATAGAGAGTTTTAAAGTGAGAAAACGTTGTTGCAATCACTTGAGAAATCCCCTCCTCTAGTCTAAGTTTAGAAATCTGTTTAGGAGGAGTGAGTGCTTGTAAAGGTTGTCTCCTGAACCTATGAAAAGAAGAAGAGAGGTGTAAAAGGTGGTTGGGCTTCGCCTATTGAAGGAAGACCGATAGTGGATGCCGGTGACCTTGACGGAAGAGGAATCGACGGAGTGGATGTAGGTCATGATGACCGAACCACTATAAAATCTGGTTTGCATTTCTTTGAAGCAATTTACTTTAAGTGCAAACTACTCTACCTACTTACTGCCTTCAATACATTTACAAACACGCTTTCAAGTTAGGTTTCCGAAATTGGTTTTCAACGTACGAAAAGAATTTCTGAAACCGGCGTGATTTTACCGCTGCACTAATTCACCCCGCCCCCCTCTTAGTGTCGACTCAATCCTAACAATTGGTATCAAAGTCATGTTCGTTTCTCATTTGGGTTAACACCTAAGAGAAATAACTAATTCCCCCCCCCCCCCTCTTAGTGTCGACTCAATCCTAACAATTGGTATCAAAGTCATGTTCGTTTCTCATTTGGGTTAACACCTAAGAGAAATAGCTCTTTTTGGCTTTCAAGAGGGTCACTCTTGTTAGGATCAAGAGCACTAAGAGGGGGGGGTGAATTAGTGCAGCGGAAATCTTTCGACGAATTAAAACTTCGTTCGTACGATAAAACCGGTTTACGTCTAAATGCAGATTCTGAAAATATTGAACTTGAAATATGTTTTGTAAAAGCGCAGAAGACAGTTTGCAGTTATGATGGGAATCAGAATATAAGCGCAAACTGAAATATGATGTTCGTACGAGAAAGCCTGATTTATGTCTAAACGCAGAATGCAGTAAGCTTGATCGTAAAAGCGCAGAATGCAGTAAAAGCGCAGAAGACAGTTTGCAGTTATGATGGGAATCAGAATATAAGCGCAAACT
>LVTN01002239.1:15430-26443 GCA_001649415.1 Musa itinerans
CCACGGCCCGAAACCTTCTGTCGATACGTCGACCGATCCACCGGCCCGACGTCCAATCTTCTGACATGTTCCTCCGGCACAACATGATTCTTCCTGCTTTAATTGTCTCATCCTGATCGAAGCATCCTGCGTCACTCAAAACGCATATTAAAACATAAACACATATCAAGTGGTTTCATCATCAAAATACGAGATTCAACAACTCTCTCATTCGTCCTCCCTTGTTCAATGGGATGAACTACACATATTGAAAAACTCGAATAAGAGTTTTCTTACTTTCCTTGGATTTAAATTTATAGAATATTATGGAAAACAGTTTTTGAATGTCTTCTCTTCTAATGAACCATTAGAATGATTTGAAGAAGTAGACGTTTTCTTTAAATGCTAGAGCTATGAATGCTCTATTTTGTGCCTTAGACAAAATTGAGTTTAATCGGGTTTCTACTTGCGAAACGGCCTTTGACATTTGGCATACTTTTGAAATCACACATGAAGGCACTAGCAAAGTTAAAGATTCGAAAATCAAATTTTCGATGCATGATTTTGAGTTGTTTCGTATGGAACCAAGAGAGACTATTGGAGACATGTACACCCATTTGATAGATGTCGTCAATAGTCTAAAAGGACTTGGTAGAAGCTTTTCGAATTTTGAACTCGTTAACAAGATTTTACATTATCTTAATAAGAATTGGGATCCGAAAGTAACCACAATACAAGAGGCAAAAGATCTTAAGAATTTTTCACTTGGAGAACTTTTTGATTCATTGATAACATATGAAATGGCGCATAATGCACAAAACAAACTTGAGAACAACCTTCCAAAGAACAAGAAGGATTTAACACTTCAAACAAAAGAAGACCACTTGAGCATATGCTCAAGTGATGGTGAACTTGAACTCCTCATGAAATTTAAAAAGTTCATGAAACAACAATTAAAGAACAAAATCAAACTTAAAAAGAGCAGAACTACTTGCTATGAATGCAAGAAGAAGTTGCCAAAAACCAAATCGAGCTCCTCCGAAGACGAGGAGAAAATCAACAAATGCGAGGTAGCAAACTACGCCTTAACAACTTTCAACGATGTGGTAATCAAAATGCCCTTAGTTTACTTTGAAATTACATAATGCTTTTCTTGAGTTATTTTTAATCTAGTTTAGAAAAATTATTTTTCTTAAAAATTATATGTTTAATAATGTAATGAAAATGCTAAAAATTGGGATCATGATAGTAATTTTGAAAATGATAATAAAAATTACATGTTTTATGATAAAGGAATAAAATGTTAGATTTAAATCTAATGATAATCCTATGTATTTTTTTTAAGAAAAAATAATATGTATTTTGATGATTTTCGATTTTGATTGATAATACTTAATAGTGGTTATATGAAATAGGTGTTTTGATTTAGCATAAATGAAAAAGGCATGCTTATATGAAATAGTGTAAGTATCATGCTTGACGATTGTATATTTAATTATGCATGATGATTTGAAGTAATGATGATTTTTGGGTAATTTATGTTTTATTGATCTTGATGATTTCTATGATGAGATTTGCTCTGGAAGTGGCTTATTGATCTTTGTCGTAATAAATCTTGCACTTTCATTTTAAACGATAACATATATTTTTATTTGACATAAAAAGATAAAGGCATGCTTATATGTAATAATGTAAGTATCATGCTTGATGATTTTATATTTAATTAAGCATGATGATTTGAAGAAATGATTATTTGATCTTGATGATTTCCATGATGATATTTGCTCTTTCATACGAAAAACTTGAGCGTGCTTATATGAAATCAATCACTTAAAATATATAAAAAGGAAAATATATTATCATTGGAATTAAAATAATGAATCTATTTATGTTATGAATTTTGTGAACCATAAAATTGATTTGATGATTTAAAATTGAATAATTTTTTATCGAAATCATGATCTTGATTCCTTGATATTTACAAATTAAGATTTATTATGAATCAAGATTTTTCATTAATCGTTCTCCTACGATTCTACTTGGTATTTTCTCAAGAGAAGATTTTCTAATTGAATCATGATTTTTCTTATGAGTTCTTGGATTTATTACTTGAGATTTTTTTAAAATCAAGATCTCATCTTTGTATACCTACAATTTTTTGATATTTTATTTAAAGAAGAGATTTACTATATGAATCATGTATTTTGGAATTCAATATGTCTTATCTTTCATGACATGATGTTTTTGTATTTATGGCTTGTATGCATTGAAATGAATGAAATATTTTATATTATTTTGTTCTTCCCTTATTCTTTCTTGTTTACAATGATAAAAAAGGGAAAAGTTATGATTATGCATGGTAGGATATAATTTGACAAATTGATACCATCTTGATATGAAATATTTATGATTTGGAATGATGCATGCAATACTTATGCTTTTTATTATGATGATGTATGTGATGTATTACATATGATGTGAATCATGATTAAAATTGCTTTGATTTGAATTCAAAGTTTATCTCAATTATGACATTCTGAAATAAGAATGATTACTTACTTTTGTCATGATTTAAAAATTGACGTAAAAGGAAAAAGAGATACAAAATTGTATTCTTCCTTTCTTTTTGACAATGACAAAGGGGGAGATAGCTAGCTTGCTAGCTAGCTTACACAAGTCAAGAAGATGCAAAAATTTACTTGCTTGCACATCTAAAGAGAAGCAAAAATTACAAACGTACATATCGCAAAAAAGGGTAAAACTTATTAGTTTGCTCATCTCAAAAGCAAGAAATGCTATCTTGTAATCTCAAGCAAAAGTGCTATCTTGCCTATCTCAAGAAGCAAAACATGTAAACTTGCTATCTTACTACCTTGCATAACTAAAACTTGATAGCTTGCATGTTCTAATATGATGTAGCACTTGCTAAATTTGCTAACTTGCATAATGATAAAAATAGAGATTATGTTAATTATGCAATGATTTGAACTTGTATGTCTTAAACACTTGAAAGTTGCACTTCTCCTTTTTGTTGATGATGGAGGGGGAGAAGTATGATGTTATGCATAAGTTTATGATAACATATTGCTTGGATTTTTGAATCTAAGAGTTCTATCAATATGGCATATTGATAGGGGGAGTTTGTTTAAACTCTAGGAGTTAAGGTTAACTCCGTCTCAATTGGTTGTCATCATAAAAAAATGGGAGATTATTGAATCTCGGATTTTGATGATGAAACCAATTGATAAGTGTTTATGATTTGATGTGTGTTTTGAGTGACGCAGGATACTTCGATCAGGATGAGACAATTAAAGCAAGAAGAATCATATTGGGCCGGTGGAACATGTCAGAAGATTAGACATCGAGCCGGAGGATCAATCGACATATCAATAGAAGGCTTCGGGCCATGGATTCAGACATCAAGCTAAGAAGAGCAAATATTGCGCCAAGGATATCGGAGTTGCGGAGGTCAACTGGCCAATTGGGCAATAGACCGCAAGAGAGGACGATGCGTCGAAGAATCGAACAACGCATCGATGGACCAATGACATGCCAGACAACATGATTCATGCTTAGTAATAATTGTCTAGATCGAAGTGTGTTTTTATGTGTGCAGGATTAACTACGATAGTAAGGCATAAAGCAAAATGAAGTCTCGAAGTCAAGAACGCGATTTTGTTAAGAGTTCGAGAGTTCGTCAGAAGTCTTGACATTCGTCGGAAGTTCTGCCAAGAAGTCCAGGAGCTTGCCAAAGAAGCTCGTCAGAACTTGCAAAGAAGATCGTCGTGAAGTCCAAGAGTTTGTTGGGAGTCCGCTGGAACATTGCCGAGAGATCGTCGGAAGATCGTCGGAAGCTCGCCGGAAGTTACCAAGACTAACCGGATTTGATTTGCTTAGAATATGTCTTAAGAATCATAGTTAGCACATAATTAGAGTGTGATTTGGGAAGTAATCCCATCAACTCTATTAGGGGCCAACTTGGCCCGAAGTTAGACAAGTTTGGGTCAGATTCAAGGCCTAACCAGGATGCTGGACCCTGTTTGGTGGTGGCACCGCTCGACCGGAGTGGTGGCACTGCTTGGGACTCGGTGTCCCAGGAGATCTAAGTAGTGGTACCGCCCAGTGGCAGGGTGTCAGGCGGTGGTATCGCCCAGTGCAGTATCAGTGTCAGACTAACACTAGCGGTGGTATAGCCCAGCATAGGCGGTGGTACTGCCCGTGCTTAGGAAACCCGGGATGAGATATTTTTAGGTTCGAAGTTTGAATTAACTTGTGGCCTATAAATACCCCTCTCATCCCTAGTTAACAAACACAAACACAGAGAGTTTTAAAGTGAGAAAATACTATTGCAATCACTTGAGAAATCCCCTCCTTTAGTCTAAGTTTAGAATTCTGTTTAGGAGGATTGAGTACTTGTAAAGGTTGTCTCCTAAACCTATGAAAAGGATAAGAGGGGTGTAAAAGGTGGTTAGTCTTCGCCAATTGAAGGAAGACCGATAGTAGATGCCGATGGCCTCAACGGAAGAGGAATCGGAGGAGTGGATGTAGGTCACGACGACCGAACCACTATAAATCGGTTTGCATTTCTGTTTTGCTATTTATCTTAACTGTAAACTGTCTTCCTTGCTTTACATCAACTACACTTCTGTATGCTTTCAATTTAAAGATCTTTCCGAAATGGTTTTCGTCAAAATCAGATTTTGTCGTACGAAGGTTTTTTGAACCGACGTAATTTTTACCACCGCACTAATTCACCCCCCCTCTTAGTCCAACCCCAAACCTAACAATCTTTGGAATATGCCCTTCAATAAATGTACCCAAAAGTTTTTGTTCCAACTAATCTCTAGCTTAATTTGACAATCTCTCAAACTTGCTCTGATATTCCAACACTATAGAAGTTTGACGAATTTTGGCGAACTGTCCATCAATATTTTCATATTCCGATGGGCCGAAGCGAACAAGAAGCCCTCTTTTGAACTGCTCCCACGAAGAAACTCTGTGGAAAGTTTCATACCAATCATACCACTATATTGCATCTCCATCGAGCTAGATTAAGGCCACTTCTACCATGGATTCTTTTGGGGTTCTGTGAAAACGAAATAAAATTTTTGCCCTAAAGATCCAACTGGTCGGATCCCCATCTTCCCGTCTCGAAAATTCCACCTTCATGTGTGAGTAGTTTGTGTCACAGTCTTGGGGCCCTTTTCTTGTATTTCCATATCTGTGCAATATAGAACTTGAGCCCCCATTTTGTTGAAATTTGCTGAGGCTCTCCAGTAGGCACTTTTTGAAATCATTAAGTGTTTCTTAAAGTTGGTTCTCAATTCTGATTTCCAATGCTTCCATTTGTGCTTTCACTGAGTTATCGGTGGCCATTGCGTAAGACTGCAAATCTGTAATCTCAACTCCTATTTTTGGTGTCAGTCAAGGGCATCAATCACTGCCCTATTCGGTGCTGCTGATGTGACGTAGTCAGTGACAACACTGTGGGAATGAAGGGTTGCTGTGAGGATGCGGGGATGTAGCTGCGGTCACCGCGTGGGTGGCAGCGATGCTTGTTGTGGTCGTTGGGTGGAGGGATCGTTGCTGCTGAGGGCTTGGAGGCAGCGATGGTGGTGCGGCTGGGGCAGCACCGCCAAGGGCTCGCCGCTACGGTGGCCGCGATGGAGGAAGAGTTGCTACCTTGTGTTTCTATCACTGCGTGAGTTGAGAGCGTCGAGGCTGAAAGGCGATGGTTGCGACTGCTGTGACCCAAGGAAGCGATCGCTGAGCAGCCGGGTTGAGGCTGCGATGATGGCAACCGGCAACTACAGCAACGGAGGCAGAACAAGAGGGAGGTGGCGTTAAAGCGGCCGGGGTTGAGGCTGTAGTGGTGGCAACCGGCGGCTGCGGCAACGATGCAGAGCAAGGGGCTCCAGGAACTGTGTAGAGCAAGGGGATTGAGGTGAAGGTTGTGGGGGCTGGCAACAGTGGTGGTCGCTGGCCGGAGCGCAGCAGCGATGGTGGAGAAGGAGGCAGTGAGGGTTGCAGCAGGGATCGACGGGGGCTGCAGCAATAGAGGAAGCTCTGTTTCTGTTACCGTTGCAACGAGGGGCTGCGGCAATCGGCGGCTGCGGTTGCGACCCAAGGAGGGGGGGCACGGCTAGGGTTGCGACTGGGAGGCGGGCAGCGGTCGGAAAGCAGCGGCGGCGATGGAGGAATCGCCTTGCAGCAGTAGTGGGGAAGAAGGGAAGTAGGGGTGCGGCAGTTGAAACAAGGGTGCGGGCTGCCGGGAAGCAGGGACGGTGGTGGGGATCGAGCGACCGGGAAGCAGCCGCAGCGGTGGAGAAAGAGGCAACGGTGGTGGCGCGGCTGGGAGCAGCGTCACCAACGATCACCGAGGAGGGGAGGTCGAGCGGCTGCGGTTGCGACCCAAGGGGAGTGGGCAGCGGTGGAGAAGGAGGCAGCGGTGGTGGCTGCCTCGGCGAGGGCTGGGATCGATGAGGGGAAGATTGCGGCGATTGGCAGTGGCGACGGTGGAGAAGGCAATGGTGGTCGGTGGCCGCCGGCTTCACCCTTTCTCATAGTGAGAACGCCGAGGATCGCCGCTGCGCACCTCCCAACCACAACTCTAGTCGTGCCCCTCGAAGGGATCAACCAATCAATCAATGAAATATTATTCCAGTTTGTTATGACAAACCCTAGGAGGTCGATCCCCTCGAGGTGATCATCCATTTCTCTTCCTTTTTTTACGATAAGACTTTAGGGTCTTATCATTTGGTATCAGAGCATTTTATGATAAGAACTTAGAGTCTTATCATTTGGTATCAAAGCATTTTACGATAAGACTTTAGGGTCTTACCATTTGGTATTAGAGTATTTTACGATAGGACTTTAGGGTCTTATCATTTGTATCAGAGCGACGATCCATGGCGTTCTCATTGCAATATTGTCGTAGCTATAAAAAAAAAGGAAATTTGGGTGAAGCCGACAGCCACGAACGTCTATCCTTTGTTGAACATTGCGTCTTGTCAGCGACCACCGTTACCCCTTCTCCACCACCGTTGCTATTGCCCAGTCAGCAGCCGCCACTGCTGCGGCTTCCCCCTCGCTGCAGTTATCTTCAACTTCAAAAAAAAAAAGAGAGAGAGAAGAAGAAGAAGCCGCAACCACCCCTGCTTCCGACTAGCCCACACGCCGCCGCTGCTCTCCGGTCAGCGATCACTGCCGCCGCTACTTCTCGACCGAGGGACCACCACTGCCGTCGCTGTTGCCCAGCCAGAAGCCACCACCGCCGCCGCTGCCCCCACCCGGCCAGCGACCTCTCCTCCTCGCTTCCCCATCTCGCTCGAGCGAGAAGGACCGCCGGAGCCGTTTCCAAGCCAGCGGACCACCCAATCGCCGCTTCTACCGTCAGCGACGCTGCCCTAGTCCGCCATCGTGCCTGCCCCCCCTTGGGTCGCAGCTGCAGCCGCCGGTTGCCGCAGCCCCTCCTTGCAGCGGTTGCAGAAATAGAGCTTCCTCTGTTGTCGCAGCCCCTCGTCGATCGCAGCCGCGACCCTCGCTGCCTCCTTCTCCACCGCCGCCGCTGCTTTCCGGCCGCTCGACCACCGCCGCTGCCACTCCCTAGCCAGCAACCTCCCCTTTTCCCGTCGCTGGCCGGGGGGGCAGCGGCGGCATTAGTCGATCGGCCGGGAAGCAGCGCCGGCGGTGGGAAGGAAGCAGCAAGGGTCGCTGTAGGGTGCGGCCTGCCGAAGAGCAGGGGCGGCGGTGGGGGAGAAGGGAAGCAGGGGACCCTTCTCGGTGGCTGCCGGCTTAACCCCCTTTTTTTTTTTTTTTTTTTTTTATAGCTACGGCCCAGCGAGAACGCCAAGGATCGCCGCTCCCCCTTGCTCTGCATCCTCTGTAACCAAAATAGAGCAAGCACAGGCAACTCACCTTGCTGCCCTTGTTTCCAGCCGCACCACAATCGCGCGGGTCCCCTTGCTGCTGCGAACGTCAACTACCACCACCGTTGCTGCTACTGCCCAGCTAGTGACGACGCTGCTCGCCCCCCGGCCGTGATCCTCGTAGCCTCCGTTTGCTCTGGTGACAGAAACAGGGCAAATCACCGATTGCCCTTGTTCCCGTAGTGCCACCGTCGATTCCTATTCTCCACTGCAACCTCAACCCCGGCCACTTCAACGCTGCCTCTCCCTTGCTCTGCCTCCGCTATCGGAGCCGCCGGTTGCCATCACCGCAGCCTCAACCTGATTATTTGGAGATTGCTCCCATGAGTCACAACAATTACAGTCATCACCTTCCGGCCCCTGACGACTAAAACACAGGACAGCACCTCTTCCTCCTCGCAGCAACTACAACATTGCCCTTGGCGTCCATTTCCTCAGCAGCTTCATAGCTACAGTTTATTTGCCCTTGACTAAACATTAGAAATAAGAACCAGGGATTACCGACTTGCAATCATACGTAATGGCTATCGATAACTAAGTGAAAGCACAAATGAAAGCGTTGGAAACCAAAATTGAGAATCGGCTATAAGAAAACTTTTATGATTTCAAAAAGAGTTTGTTGGAGCACTTTAGCGGGTTTCAACAAGATGGGAGCTCAAGTTCTATGTTGAACATATTGGGAGGTATAGGAAAAGGGCCATAGGATGGTGACACATACTACCCACACATTATGGTAGAATTTCCACGATGGGAAGATGGGGATCCGACCAGTTGGATCTCTAGGGCAGAATTTTTTTTTCGTTTTCACAGAATCCCAGAAGAATCCAAGGTAGAAATAGCCTCAATCTAGCTCAATGGAGATGTAATCTAGTGGTACGATTGGTACGAAACTTGCTACGGAGTTCCTTCATGGGGGTCATTCAAAAGAGGGCTTCTTGTTTGCTTTGGCCCATCCAAATATGAGAATGTTAATGGCTAGCTCACCAAAATTCATCAGACTTCTACAGTGTTGGAATATTAGAGTAGATTTGAAAGATTGTCAAACCAAGCTAGAAATTAGTTAGAACGATAACTTTTTGGTACATTTATTGAAGGGCTTATTCTCGAGATCTAGTGTGAGGTTAAGGCTCGTCAACCCCGCACTATGATGGCTGCGATTTCATTTGCACGCCTACATGAGAAAAAAATCAGTGTGGAATATCGTCGAAATAGAGGTGCCAATAAACAGGTGATTAGCAGACAACCTATCTCATCTACTCCTAGTCGAAATCATAACACTAGTAGACTAACCCGAGAAGAACTCAAAAAAAGATTAGCGAAGTGTTTGTGTTAGCATTGCGATGAAAAGTGGAGTAAGGAGCATCGATGCAAACAAGGAAGACTTTTGATGATTGAACCGATCGAGGAGGAATCGGTAGCAGAAGTGTTGGATTCCGATCATGAAGATGTGAAAACTGATGATGATGTTAAAGCCGTCACACATACAATGCATGCATTGGCTGGCTACTCTAATCTACAAACTATGAAAATTGGGGGAACTCTGAAACACTAGCCTGTCACTATTTTGATTGATACGGGTAGCACTAATAATTTTATGGATAGGAAAGTTGCAGCCCGATTAGCTTACCACATCGAATGTTGTGACAAATTTGAAGTCAAGATTGCCAATAGACGGATTTTAACCTGTGACAACAAGTGCTCAAAGATAAAACTGACTTTGCAATGCCAAGAATTACTTATGGATTTCTTTTTATTACCCTTGGAAGACTATGAAGTGTTGCTCGGAATTGAATGTCTATCAACCCTAGGTGATGTCTCCTGGAATTTTTCTAAACTAATTATGAAGTTCTTTATTAATGGAAAGCAGGTGACTCTCAAAGGAAGACATGGAGGTAAAGTTACAACTATCACTAGCCATCGGATGGAGCGGGTCCTCCGGAGGACACACATCGGATTCTTGGTGCAATTGCAGAACATTGAAAAGGAAATGACAGTGAACATTCTGACTAGAAATATTGAATCATTGCGAACAGAGTTTGCAAATATATTTGTAGAGCCACACGGACTTCCACCTCTTATATGTCATGATCATCGGATCCCACTATTACTCGGGAAGGAACCAACCAATGTCCGACCCTATAGATATCCACATTTCCAAAAGGCAGAGATAGAGAGGATTGTTATAGAGATGCTCAAAACAGGAGTTATAAGAGCTAGTGTTAGCCCCTATTCCTTCCTAGTCTTACTAGTCAGAAAGAATGATGGCTCATGGCGGAAGTGTGTCGACTATCAAGCACTTAACAACATTACAATGAAAGATAAATATCCTATTCTAATAGTGAATGAACTGTTGGACGAATTGGGAGGAGCTCGGGTCTTCACTAAATTGGACCTACGATCGGGCTATCATCAAATCAGAGTACATGAAAATGATGTTCAGAAAACTGCCTTCAGGACACATAATGGCCATTATGAGTTTCTAGTAATGCCTTTTGGGTTAACCAATGCGCCCTCTACCTTCCAGAGTTTAATGAATGATATATTTCGGGCTCATCTCCGTAAGTTTGTTCTAGTTTTCTTTGATGATATTTTAATATACAGTCCTTCCCTAGAAAGTCATTTATTACATTTACGAATTGTCTTTAATATTCTTCGTGAGCATGGTCTTTTTGTCAAGAAATCCAAGTGCAGTTTTGGGCAACCTGAGGTTGAGTACCTCGGCTATATCATATCTCAAAAGGGTGTTGTAGTTGATCCTTCAAAAATCCAAGTGATGATAGACTAGCTAATTCCAAAGTCAATTAAAGCTTTAAGGGGGTTCTTGGGACTAACAGGCTATTATCAAAAGTTTATGAAGAATTATGGCAAAATCGGTGCCCCCTTGACGTCACTTCTAAAGAAAGATACATTCAGATGGTCAGAAGAGGCAACTCAAGCATTTCATTTCTTGAAAATTGCAATAACTACTACACCCATGCTTGCTCTACCCGATTTTAATAAGTTGTTTATGATTGAATCTGATACTTCTGGAGTTGGAATAGGGGCTGTATTAATGCAGGAAGGTCAGCCTATCGCTTATGCTAGTAAGGCTCTTTCCCCTTCCCAT